>WYDI02035291.1:0-45705 GCA_009867235.2 Psittacus erithacus
GCGGGGAGGACCGGTTGTGGGGGGGGGGAACGAGCAGGCTACATGATTTTCTAATTTACAGCTAAGCTTAAACTACGACAGCAAAATACCTGAAATTAAATGCCCAGATCAATGAATGAGCCAGATGAGGGGTTTTATAGTTAAAGTCAAGTCCTTTCTTTGTAAAATTCTTTGATTGCAACTGGAAGTCTTCTATGAGCTTCTGTCACAAACCTCTTCTTGTGATAGCCTCAAAAAATGACCCATATGTTGCAGACTTCTCTCTGGATTTTTATATTTCAGATATTGTACAAATGGAAAAGCTAATCTATTTTATTTTTATTTTTTATTTCCTTTGTAATTTCTTTATTGTAAAAATCAGCTTAAACTGTGACTAGTTTCAATTTTTTTAACACAATCATATATTTTACAATGTTAAGAGTAGCTTAGGTAGACCAAAGAATCACCACAGTAAGTTTCATTCAGGTACACCATTTTAATTAATAATTGTAAGGAGATATAAATTTAGTATTTTAGCTACAAAAGAAAATAGTTTTCTAATTTTATGGAGGTAAGATACTGTACGAAAAGATAAAACTATTTAAATTTTCCTATTTCATCCTTTTATGAAAAGCAGAGAAAGCAAACTGCAAATATTTAAAATGTCAAACTAATGGAAGCATAAATGATGAGCAACTTGTAATGCATGCAAAAAGAAGCCATGGTTTGCTGTGGGACTATGAAAAAAGAACTGAATAATTCAACAGTATAGAATAAATAAGAGTATTTCAATGCAGGAGTTGCAGGTTTGTTTATTGAACTGCCTGGTACAAGTTGTTAAAACGTTCATAGGATAGCGCAAGCTAGAAAATGTAATATACCTATAGTACTGAAAATGCTTTATTCCTGGTTTTGGGACTTCATTGCCCATCAGGGAAGAAAATCCAAACAAACAAATATGAAAACAGGAAAAAAACTTCAGACATTAGATAATGAAAGATAGAAACTGAAGTTGCTGTAGCATCTTAGAGTGGACTATTGCAAAATGCCTACAGCTACAATATTCTTACAGTTATTAAGCAGTAAAAGTGACGTACTGTCATGGCCACTGAGACATCGCATTCTGTCCTCCTTTCCACTCAAAAGATACTGAGGAGACATGGTGTATATAAACTGCACAGTGTGACCAAGTCTCAAATAATTAGGACAGTTAAAATCAATGCATTGAATACCTCTCTGAAACATCATAGTCCACAAGTGAAAACCAGCCAAAATTAGTAAATTAATTTAATTTTGAGTGGCTAGCCTGAAGAAAAGAGCTAATTCCTCTCTGTTTGAGACCTTTTTCTCTGGAAAGCGCAAGAACCAAGTCTGGATCATCTGCATGGTCTTCCACAAGACCATGCTTTTCTTCCCCCTTCATCATCACAAATGGTTCTGCCGATACCCATCTGATAGCACTGCTCTGATCTTTTAGCTATCCTCACTCAGGGCACCTCTCCAGAATAGAACCTTAAGCAGTAGGCTTTCTGAGGAGGCTGTAGAAGCTCTCAGTCAACAGTCCCATGTGTTGGCTTAATTCCATCTCCTTTCTCCATATCTTTTTCTTCAACAAAGTTGTACAAAACCCACTCCTCCGAAAAGGACATATCCCCTTCACAGGAATTGGCAACAGTGTGGCTTGGTACATGTGTGTGGTAGACTTAACGGTCATTCATTGCCATGTCTGTAGCTCAAAGAATTTCCCATTTCACCCATTCTGAAGAGTTGCATGCTCATCTCTGAGGTTCACCAAGGTACGAAGCTGGGTTCCTCTGGTGTTAGTGCTAAGTCAGATTCAAAAATAGAAAAAAACCCGCCATCAAACCCACTATTGTGTCAATTATGAAAATGTATATTTCTTACAAAGCCTTGTTAGGGGGTTTAATGGCTAACATCTTAACAGATGTTAAGTGTAATTTTGGTATTTTTCTGCCTGTTTTGGAATAATCGTTGTTTCCTCCCCCCCTTTTTTTTTTTAATCAACTCTTAAGTATATTTTACCATTTTTTCCTTTTGAATGTGATTTTCAAAGTGTGAGAAACAGCATGAAGTCACTGGGTGCAGAACCCAGTATCCCCATAGAATCAAAGAATCAGCTGGGTTGAGAAAGACCTTTAAGATCATCAAGTCCAGCTGTTCCCCAGCACTGCCAGGTCCACCACTGAACTGCGTCATAAAGTGCCTTACCTACACGGTTTGTGAACACTTCTAGGGAACTGTGATTCTGCCACTGCCCCCAGCAGCCTATTCCAGTGCCTGACCAGCCTTCTGGGGAATAAATATCCCTAATATTCAGTCTAAATGTCCCCTGGTGCAGCTTGAGGCCGTTTCCTCTTGTCCTGTCACTTGTTCCTTGGCAGAAGAGAGCAGCCACCTCCTGGCTCCATCCTCCTTTCAGGTAGTTGTAGAGAGTGATAAGGTCCCCTCTGAGCCTTCTGTTCTGTAGACCAAACCCCCCCAGTTCCCTCAGCTGTTCCCATCACACTTGTGCTCCAGGCCCTTCAGCTCTGTTGCCCTTCTCTGGACGTGCTCCAGCAGCTCAATGTCTCTCTTGTAGTGAGGAACCCAGAACTGAACAGGGGATTTGAGGTGTGACCTCACCAGTGCCCAGTACAGGGGGATGATCACTGCCCTGGTCCTGCTGGCCGCACTGTTGCTGATACAGGTCAGGATGCTGTTGGCCGCCTTGGCTGCCTGGGCACAAGCTGGCTCATGTTCAGCTCTGGCAGTCAGCATCCTCTGGTCCTCTTCCGCTGGGCAGCTTCCCAACCACTCTTCCCCAAGCCTGGAGCATTCCATGGGGTTGTTGTGGACCAAATGCAGGATGTGGCACTGAGCCTTGTTGAACCTCATCCTGCTGTCCACAACCTCATCAACCATAGGAGCATGTGTATCCAACCATAGGAGCACATCAACCAAAGCTGTGTATCAGAGGAGGTGGTGCTTAGTATTTTTCTGATATCTGGCAGCTTAACTTTATTTTGCCTTCATCCAGTATTTGCCCAGTGATTTATTATAGTTTATTTAAATGCTTTATTCTGTAGCATCAGCTCCATTGGACATACTACAGTGTGTAGTACATGTCCGGTAAAGATGGGCACAGCTAAGGTAGCATAGGGGTGATTAGGAATTAGCATGCAAGGAGGGTTGATACTGTAATAATGTTCATAGTTATTAGTGCTGCTTTAATGAGCTACTCCTTCTTAGTCAAGAGACTGCAGTGCAGGCTGTTTTGGATATTTTTAAGATGCTTAGCCTTTTAATGTCATTGATTTTCTCCATCAGTGGTGCTGATGTTGTCATTCTTCCTTTAGAAAACCTGTACATACAGAAGTAAGATCCAAGATACTTCACTCAGACTGTGTCTGCACCTATTCATGGTTTTACTTGGCATTGTTAGCTGATGCTCAGCTTAAACAGGTCAGGTTTTGCTTAAGAAAAAGATGAAAACTTTCTCTTCTGCATTTCCTTTGGATATTGCATCTGATTGGATGCAGATAACCTGAAAGCGGGTAGTGGACATTCACAGAAGCTGTGCAAAAGAAAAGAAGTATAACAAAATCACTTTGTTCTTTATGAGTGATTTCTGTATATTCACGCCACTTGCTTATTTCTTCCCCTGCCTGGGAGGCCAAGATACTGTGACAGACCTGCAACAGGCTTCCAGGGAGTTGCATGATTTTGTATGCATTTCAACCACATCATACGCCACTCTACTTAACTTCAGGCTGTGCTCAAAGAATGGCAGTGGCCAGTGAGGAATGGTCTTTATTTGCTACAGTTTTATCAGCTAGCTTGGTTGGTTTGTGGTAGCCTCTCATGGGAAGGCATTATGATTCAAAAGTGTTTGCTACATCCAATTCACCCAACTAGCTTTTCTTGTCAATTGCAATTGTCTAGTATTTTAATACTGATCCTGCAGACCAGATCCTTGCACAAATAAAACTCTTTGATGCAGGTTTTTTTAGTGAGTCAAAGTCTTACGCTGAGTTCTGAAGCCAGCACCTTCTGCAATCTTTTTATTTTAATGATGCGTTCTAGACTTTTATTTGGAAAGAGCTTGCAGCTTAGATGCTAAATATGCTACTGCTAGTTGTTCAGAAAGTTGATTCTAAAGCACAGGTTAAGCTGTTGAAAACTCGGTGGTAATTAACTGAATGTTTCCTTTCTGCTTGGCTTCAAATGGTCAGCCCCTTTTTCTGCCAGTTTTAACTCTTCCCAGCATTATTCTTTTATTTCCTCGATAGTGTGCCAAACACCTGGAAATACAGTTTCCAGACCTGCATCTTCTGGAAATCAAGTGTGAGCGTACAATAGAGTGATAAGTTAATAAACATAAGCCATTCAGATTCTGTAGGGCAGATACTGGCAGGTAAGCTGCAAATGGATCTCGGTGTGTGTGTGTGCATGAGTCCTTCCACAGGAGTCTGTGAGTCTTTACAGGTAGTTCAGCTTTACCCCCTGCAGAAACATATCACAGGGAGGAAGACTACTAGAAATTAAAAGTAATTGAAGTTCCAGCACATGACAATGGTAACAGTTTAGCTTGCCTTTTTGTGACTACCTCCTGCTTGTAAATTGCCAGAAGCAATATTCTTTATTTGCTTATTCCAGCTGAAGGATTTGTAAAGGTAACTAATTTCATCCTCTGATTCATTTCTTAGAAATATGTTTTTTCTTTTCCTTTCCAAAAATCATAACCTGAATTCTTCTGATTTATCATGGTGGTTATTTTTGGGGTTGGTAAAATCATAAGCATTGTCAGCAGAACATTTCTTCGTGTACTGTTTGTAACAGAGTCCTGTTTTGAAGCTTGAGGTAGTTCTGGAAGAATATTACAGTCTGCTGAAAATATCTTTAAAGTGCTTTGAAATTGCTGATAACATGCATAAATTACTTTCTTTACTATCTGCTATGTGTATCCTTGTGTATCCATGAGGATGTTTATACACATAAGTAGAAGTGTGCAAGTTACATCCACATCTGTATATGTAGAGACATACTCAGATGCAATATTTTTTAAAATCTAGATGAGATCTATTTATTTGATGCATATTTGTATATCTGTGCAATCTCTAGCATCCTTCTCCTCAACATTTGTTGGTTATTTTAAGAAAATATTATACTTGTATAGACTAAGCACTCTGCAATTTCAGTTTATCTTCACATGAAACAATGACATTATGACATATCCAGAGAATGACTTTTTGCATTTTGGTTAGGTTTTGGGGTTGGTTTTTTTTTTTTGTTTGGTTTCTTTCGGGGGGTTAATGCCTACCATGCAATGACAAAGGTTTATTTTTTTTTTTTTTTTTTTTTTTCTTCTGTTTGGTTTCTTTTAGGGATTTAATGCCTACCATGCAATGACAAAGGCTTATTCTTCCTTTGTTCTTTTCAGAGTGCTGCAGCAGCTCCCAGTCCAGTGCTAGGAAACATTCCCCCAGGAGATGGCATGCCAGTAGGTCCTGTACCACCGGGGTTTTTTCAGGTATTCAGAAAAATTATGATTACAGGAATTTCAGGATAGAAAATCCTCCATAATACTGTTTACAAGTCTGTAGAAAAGGTCCTGTTCTAAACTATGTCTTGCTGATACGGTGCAATAACTGAGATCTTTTTTTTTAACACAAGTGAATAGGTGGAAAGGAAGGGATGTCTCTGACAGACAGGTATTTAATGTATGGAATAGGACAGCACAAGTTATTTCAAAATTTCAAGGACAAGAAATGGTGGACACTGAAAATGCTTTGATATAATTTAAAAAATAATTTCTTGTGATATGTCCATTGCATTGAAAACTTAAAATAAAATTGTTGTTGGTCATGTTTAGCCCTGTGGTAAAGCCCCAGGCCAGATTTTTAAGATGTTAGAATTAGAGGTAAGCAATTAAGAACTGCATCTCCTTGCACATTGAAAATCTCAACTGTAATGCCTAAAAAAAAAAAACAAGCCAAGCATTTAGACCTTGTGTTGCTTCTATTAAGTTTTGTCATAAATGAAACTAAATACCCAGTTAGCACCTTGGACATTGAGTGGAGAATGCTGTAATGGCAAAAATAACAGATGTTTGTGCAAGGCCGGCCTAACAGTTGTAATCCGGAGATTAGACTGCTCCTGTGAGCGAGCTCACATCTCCTCCTACCAAAACTCGATTGCTTTTCTTCATGCTGGCAAACTGTGGCTGTGCAGCAGGAGCAAAAAGTAGCAGCAACTCTAGCACTGAAACAACTCTTCAGGAACAGAGATTTCCACTTTACATACTTGACTTCATGATGTGAAAGAAACAACCCAGATTTGTAGGGTTGTGATGTGGAGAGAACATCGCGATAGGATGTTCTGTAAAAGTAAAATGCTGAAGTCCAGGTAGAGACCAGTATCTTTTTCCTTCTTCACAGAGATACATAGATAAAAGAAGCATGTTTCATCAGTGCAAAAAAAGGAAGAAGAAACGTTTTATTCATTTGGTTTTTCATCCCAGTGGTGATTGCATATAAATGGCAGTATATCAGAAGCCTTAATTTACACTGTATGTAAGTGACAATGTTTTTTGTAGGTTCTCCTTTTCCCACTGTCATAGAGGGAAAAGCTGCTCCCTGCAGCATTGATATCAACAAAAAGAAACCCTGAACCTGACATGAGCATGTTGTTTCCTTCATCAACTCAAAAACTGAGACATGATTTTTAATACATGAATGAAAAGATATTTGCAAGTGAAGTAGAAAATATCTTACTTTTGCCAGTCAGAAAATCATCAGGAGTTGGTAGGACTGATTAAATACTTTATTTCTGCTTTTACTGTTTTGAACAGCTAGTTGGGTAGATTTTTTTTTTTTATACACAATTTTATCTTAATTTTTCTATTTTATAAATATTTCACTTCTTATTTTAACCACCTACTCCAGTTTTAGTGTCAAAGGAATTAATTTTTCCTTTTATTGTGTTGGAGAACAATTAGGAGTGGGAAGGGAACAGATAGGACAAGTATGAGAATTACAGAGGAGAGAAGAACTATTTTAAAGGTTTTGCAGAAGGAGGGTGTGGGAGTTTTGTTTTTAGAAGTGTGAAAAGACTTCTAGCCACTCTAGATCTTTAAAGATGACAGAAGTTAAGTATGGGTAAATGTTCCTTGTCTGTCAGTATCTGACTTCAGTCTTACTTGAAGTCCCACCAACAGCCTGCTGTTTTTGCAAGGCCTGGTATTGAAAATAAACAGAGGAAAATCCATTTTCAGGGTAATGCAGTTTGTGACACTAGTCAGAGCTATCATCAACTAAACAGCATGGCTAGTGAGTCTTCTGCAAGACAGGTTCCAGGATCTGGTCTGTACAGTCTGGTCTGGACTGCTCCAGAGGTCACACTTCACCTCTCCTTCAAACTGCCGCCTTGTCTCTCCATTAACATGCAGTGCTCAAGATGAGTTCTTACAGTTTTATCTGATGGAGATCTACTTTCCTCAGCTGAATGGGATTCTCAACAGGACAGATATTTTTCAAGAGGTTATTGAGGTTTTGCTGTAGTCATCTGCTTAAAATATACGTAAAGAAATAACATGCTGGTTAGCAAATCCAAGTTTAATAGCAGATGCGTTGATATGGTTGGGAGCAAACCCAGCTCCCAGCTGGGAGCTAACAACAAGGGGAGCTAAGCCAAAATCCAGTCAGTTGCCTAACAGCATACTGAAACTGTAAGGTGTGTATAGAGCAGACACGTACAAACAATGTGTTATGGTGTTGGGAGTGAGTGTTGTGAAGAAGCAGTTAATATATCTGGTTGAAATACCTTCAGATGGAGCTAAGTCTTACCAATATCAATTTATCAGAGGACAAGAAAATAAGCTGGCAGAAATAGCCGTGTATGTGAACTTTGAAAGTTGAGGGGCATCATCTGCTGCCATAAAAAGCAGGTGAAACAACAAGGAAGAAAGAGAAACTCATGCCTGCTTCCTTCATAGCTGCTTTCTTTCCAGTAAGCTTCTTTCTTTAGCTAGACAATCTGTTCTGTATATGCTTCTGCAATTCCTCTGATCCCAGCTGATCACAAGAATAAACCAAATCACAGAAAACAAGTTCATAGAGTGAATCTCAGAATGGTTTGTGTTGGAAGGGACATTAAAGCTCATTCAGTTCCAACACTCTGCCATGGGCAGGGACACCTTCCACTAGGCCAGGTTGCTCCAAGCCCTGTTCAACCTGGCCTTGAATATTTCCAGGGATGGGGCAGCCACAGCTTCTTTGGGCAACCTGTTCCTCTGTCTTTGTATGAATACTGACAGATTTCAGCTTTTCCATGAACTGCTGGTCTTCTTTCACTGAAAGTTGGGGATTCAGACCTGCAAATCACTCCTAAATCGCAAAAGTGAACCATTTTGGTTTTTAAGAGAAGGTTATGGAAACAGTGGGAGAACTGTTCTTATATCTACATTTAGTTCACTAAGACTTTGCACTACCAAAACATAATTTCTCAGGTTTCTACAACCTGAAATTCATTTATAAGGTCATATGATAATGATAAGGTTGCCTTTTGCTGCTTTCACAAAATATTTGGGTTGGTCTAAGCTGAACCTGTTGATAGCTCTGCTTGGCTAACTCAGAATTGCTAGGCAATTTAAAGTAATTTCATTTCTCATGAGTACTAACTCGTGGTTTTACACTGCAGCTCGATTTTAGCATGCAGCACTAACCACTAATGGGGACATGAGTGAAATGGATGCTTTTGCTGGTGCAGTTCCTTCTTATCAGACTGGTCAGGGAAGGGTGGCAACCTAGGTGGGGACTTTGCTAGGAACCAGGAAATGGTGCCTGGGTTCCAGCTTTATTGGCACTGCTGACCACCAACATTATTTCTGTGACGTTTCTTTTTTTACAACAGGAAATAAATTTTTTGAATAAAATGATATACACTAGTATAGCTCCTGGAGGCAGATAAATATGGGAGAGGCATGGTTTCTCAGACAGTAAAACTGCTGTTTGTCAGATGAGGTTTTCACCTATGTGGAGACCACCAGCACTGATGTTAATTAGCAGTCTCTAGCAGTTTATGCCTGGTCCACAGATGTGGAGTTCTGAAGCCAGTAGTTGCATTTATCTTCTATCTCTCTGTAATTGTATTTTTATACTTCAATGCAGGTGATAGGTGATGATCACTACAGTGCTGAGAGTCCAAAATGCAACCCTTTGCGGTGATAAGTGAAAGGAAGATGCTAGAGTTGTGCACAAATAGTGTCATTAACTAATTTTTTTTTTCTTAGAGAATTGTTTACAGTGTCAAAAATAAAAACAAAACTTTGAAAAGTCAAGAAAGCAGGTTTATGTAGAATGGATGTGTCTGAATTTCATCTAATGCTCTGCATTTTAATGTAACTTCAAATTTCATAGCTACATACGTTTTATTTTTGTCTGCATCTTTCAGTACGTAGAATAGGTGATACTCTGGAAGTAAATGGGGTTATACAGTAACTGAATCTGCTCTTGGCTCATTAGCATCAAAACTGAATGTGTGGGACTACAGGAGGGGTGGAGATAATAGGTCATGCAAGACTCTTAAACTGCAAATATGAGAATCCAAACAAGTTTTAGAGTTGATTTTGTCTCAGACTGAAATAATGGGTCAGCTGCAGTTCATTGAGGGTGATGTTTGCTGGGTCAGTGCTTCTGGTAAGTTGCTTTCTTGAATACTGAGCCTGAGAGAAAGATAGTGGTTGAGAATCAGTGTGAGCCTGGATGCTAAAAAACAATGTGCAGTTCATTGCCAAGGTACCCAAACTTTTCCTTGGTGTAACCCAAGATAAGTTGTTTCAATTCTCTTTCTTCATGTTTCTCTGCCTAATAAAATGGAATGTCATCAGTGATGATCCTTCTAAAAGATTATGAATTACTTGGGCAACAGCAGTCATAAAAATGTATTTGACTGCATAAGGGCAAAAGTGCTGTATACATTTCTGAACTGATCTTCTAACTCCAGTCTGAGTCTTGAAATACATCATCAGTTTGCCAGGATCATATCCTGTACATGGAGCTCAGGTGTGAGGAAGGCACTTAGCTACTATATTAATCAAATATAGTCATTTAGGACATTTTTTCCATGCCAGTTTTTAGCATCGGAGTTACCCTGCTGTTAGTGTCTTCATATGGCCATACAGAGAGGTCGACATGGCCTCGTCTTCTCCCTCTTTTTGTGGTCCTATCTGATACCGAAATAGTAGAGCAACTGGGGGACTGATTAAGATCACAATAATTATTTGCCTTCAGGTAAATTAGAGGATGCATATAATGTCAGCAGCCAAAGCTTTACACAAGATTCTGATAAGCTCTTTGAGGTGAGTTAAATTAATCCACTTGTGATCAAGAGGATTAGGTCATAGAATTCAGACTCTCATATTTTTACATGCCATCTTACTTCTAGTTTCTGGCCTGAGGACAGCCAGCATTTTTCACCAGAGTTGGTTCTCTGCAGCACAGAAGTGTTCCTTGTGAAAGTCCTCTTAGAGGCAGAGCAAGATCTCCTAAATTTTAAGTACTAGCCTCACTCCCTTCTTCTTGAGGACAATGAGATTAGAAAAAAAAAAAAAATAAATCAAGCTTTATACTTGCACATCGTTGTACAGTGTGCTTTTAGAAAATAACACAAATATTTGAAAATATCATCATGAAGTTTTGAAGTTTGTATACACTTTTGTTCCATGGCACACATCAATATGTCCAGTTAAAGCATGAGGATTGTGTTCAGGTGCAAACCCCTGCTCTTCAGGCAGTGAATAGCCCATTTCCATCCATCTCTTCACTGATCTTTAAATCAACTAAAATATTTGAGATACATTACATTTTTATTTTTGCAGACTGTTTCATCCTTGTGGATCATATCAGCATTAGTAACTAAATAGAGGGCAGAGGGAAGTTCTGCAGCTTGTGTTCATTGAAGAATTTTGTTATTTTTAGGCAGAATGGAAACTATTGATTTTGCAGAATCTTATTTGCCTTTTAGTTACTTTTTTGTTTTTAATGCACCTATATGCAGAATTAGAATCAATCATGGAATGGTTTGGGTTGGAAGGGACCTTAAAACTCATACAGTTCCAACCCTCCGCCAAGGGCAGGGACACTTTCCACTACACCGGATTGCTCCAAATTTCTAGGTTATAATTGAGTGGCTTTCATAATGTTTTTCCATGTTAATGTCAAGTAGCACAGCTGAATATCTGACTCTGGTTCTGCACTGCAATTGTGAGAAACGTTTAAATGCATATTTACTTTAACCCCAGTTATCTTCACATCTTTCATTATATGGTTGACCAAAAATTTGCTATGTCTGTATCTGCCTAAGGAACCTGTTTGTTTTTTAAAGGCACTTGAGCAGGTAACATTGGGCTTGTACTTAACTCACCTGAGAGACACTGCTGAAAAGTTAACTCATCAAGTGGCAATGGAGATGTAAAGGAAGCAGGCTGTTTGATAATTGAGAGTTCACTTGTTTAATATAGTAATTTTAAAAAAAGTTAAATTCTGCCACTGGCTATACCTTTTCACATACGAAATAAAGCACTTGTTCTTTTCAGTGCAATACTTTTCTTCTTTTTTTGCAGATTTGTTAAAATTTTTGTTTTAATTCAGCTTGCTACTAAACCTTATTTCCATTGAGCATACAATTTCTAAAGGAATTGTCAAGTAGTTTGCTTCATTCACCGATTTGTGATCAAGAGATATACTTGGAATGGCATGGGAAAAATGTGTCGACACCATGTTTGAAACACAAATGTTACATATTCCTCTTACATAAAGGGGTAAAAAAAAAACCCAACCCAACCCCTTAATGTAAGGCTGTCATGCCATCTAGTGGCACTTATTTTCATTTTAGCTCAGTCCATATTATTCTAAGGTATTATTTTTAGCCTTATTGTGCCTTAGTAGATCTGATCTTGTCATTACAGTAAGATACATGAGCTGAAAGAACTTTCCCATTTCTCTCCTTGCCTGCTATAAAAAAAAAGTAATGTTTAGCTACTGAAAGTAAGCAAAGTTACTGAATTAAAAATCAATGACAGTATTCACTTCGTGCATTTAAAAACAAACAGTGAACTATTTATATGTAAAAAGAAAATGGGTTTGTAAAAATATTTATAATACATTACTTAAATTTACACTTACATTTACAGTATGTATAGTAAAGTCATGGTATGATACATATTTTAAATATAGAGCTTTTATTATGAATATGTAAAATGTAGCATTTGAGGAAAACAGTTAAATCTTTGCTATATAATCCTAAGAAGACTAGCAAGGAAAATGATAATTGACCAAAGGGAAGCCTAGAATATCTGCTTTATTTTAAAAAGTCACTGGTCAAAGGCTCCCAAAGAAATATGGATGATATCTTTATATATCTTCTCTGATTCTATGACATCTGGGGTTAAGCCAGCACATTTGTTGGTTTCTCTCAGTCCTTACACTTCTTTTAAATGAGCCCACATGTATTAGTCTCCTGGAAATGATTGTGCTGCATACGTGATCCTCTGTCTCAGCCACTTCACACTCACACAGCATCCTCAAAGATTGCTCATTTGAACAAGCATCCAGCAGTAAAAAGCCTTGAGGACAGAGAAATCCTCCAGTGTCCCTTTAAAGCCATTTTGGAATGGCTGTGTTGATTCTACGAATTGTCCACCAAGGGGTCGCTGTTTACACAAGGAATGAAGATTGCTATAGCATTCCAGCTGCTAAATTACTTTACTAAAGCTAGAAGATGCAGGCATCTCTCAGGCTGGTCTTTGTAAGACCATAATGTGTATCTGTATTGATTGAAAAGCATTTTTGTTTCTTTCTAAACCCCTTTGAACTCTTTCAACTATTTCTTCCCTTAATACTCACTTAGAATCATAGAATAGTTTGGGTTGGAAGGGACCTTAATGACCATCTCGTTCACATAGTTTCCTTTTTTTTCAAGGACCATTTTTTATGCCCCATCTTGAAACAGCCATACTTGGTTAACAATCCTGCTTCATCAGTTACCTTCCACTGCTGATCCTTATGTTTTCCCCACTTTTGCAGGACTCCCTGTACTTTTTCCCCTTTTTCTTTTTTTCTTTTTTTTTTTTTCCTAAAAATTAGCTGAAATGACTGAAAAATTAGCCGGATTTGCTACATATTCACAGCTGTCCTGAACTCCAGTGGAGAATAAATAATTGCAGGTGAAGGAGTGAAAAGTTAAAGCATTGGCCCTGAGCAGAACGAGTGCACTGAAGTCCCAGAGGTCTGACAAGCATCATGGATTGTTGAAACTTTGCTGTGAGCAAATTAAATATCACCAAAGCTACAAATGCAGCTTGTGAGTTAAGCTAGCAGCTTTTGTAGGCCTTGAAAAGCTTTGAAAATAGATTTTAGAGGGGATTTCTCCCTCACTCTGCGTTTATATAATTAATGTTAGTAAGAAGAATTTTACTGTATTTTTGAAATCTCTGTTGTTTGTAAATGCATCCACCCCGGTATGGAAGACTGGCACCCACTGGGAACACTCAAGTGCATAAAATTACGTATATATTTCTAATTCTTTGCAGAGTTTGAATTTGCACATTTTTGTCCTTGTGAGTATCACACTGCATTTTAACATATCTTAATTTAAAAAATTATTTTGACTTTTTAGACTATGTGAGAAGGGATTATCATCTAGAAAGATCTGCAAGTAGTTTGTGTTTGTTCCTCTTTTTTTTGTTCGTTTTCTCTAAATACCAGCAATAAAGTCAACTTTGAAAAAGATAAAGGTGTCCAACATCTGCTGGCTTTGTTAATTCCATTTTGCAGTTGTGGTAATGGTTTTGCTGCTTGTAACTCTTAGAATAACTAAAACTGCTCAGCTTGAGTAGCTAAATAAGCTCTGAGCCCATCCTTTCCCAGCCTCCTCTTCCACAAGTGCATCTCACACAGCCACAGACCCACTGCTAGTTGTGAAGCAGGGGGAAGAAGTGAAATTGGGCACAAGTTGTTTCCCTAGGAGATCAGTTCTGAACTTTAGAATCTTATCCTGAAAATTCTTGTTCTCTGTGAGATAACCTTCAGAATTTTATGGGTACTGACCATATGCCAAATTTGGCATTATAATTGCTGCTGAAGTGGTAGAGTAGGGTAGGGGGAAAGATTGTCATTCATGTATGATGCTTCCTTTTGCTGCGGTTAATTCAAGTTCCCATCTTAGACTGACTATTCTTTTTACCTGAGCTGCAGTCGCTTGGGTTTGAAGACAGAATCCTGGGATGATGATAATACGTGTAGCTTTGAGAAAAAATAGTTATGTCATGGTTTAAGACCAGCCGGTAACTCAGTACCACACAGCTGTTCTCTGACTCCCTCCTCCTTCCTCCCCGCTGCTTCTGGAGGGATGGAGAGGAGAATCGAAAGAATGTAACTCCCACGGGCTGAGATAAGAGCAGTCCAGTAACTAAGGTATAACACAAACCACTGCTGCTACCACCAATAATAATAATGATAAGGGAAATAACAAGGAAAGAGAATACGACTGCTCACCACCCGCCGACCGATACCCAGCCCGACTGAGCAGTGATCTAACCCTTCTGGGTAACTGCCCCTAGTTTGTACAGTGGGCATGACATGCTGTGGTATGGAATACCTCTTTGGTCAATTTGAGTCAGGTGTCCTGTCTGTGCTTCCTCCTGGCTTTCCCTCCTCCCTAGCAGAGCATGAGGCTCAGAAAGTCCTTGGTCAGAGTAAATATTACTGAGCAACAACTAAAAACATCAGTGTTATCAGCTCTGTTCCAAGGTGAGAGTCAAAACCACAGCACTGCACCAGCTACTAAGAAGGAGAAAAATGACTGCTGCTGCTGAACCCAGGACACTTTATTAAATTTAACAGCAGGAATAACAAACTCCAGCTTGTCATTGTCAAAGCTGTTCCAAAAAAATCATTTACTATAATTAGGGGTCAATAGAAGGTTTACTAAATTGGCAGAAAACTTTTGTCAAGCTTAGTGGCGCATATGATGTCTGATTTCTAAAAGCACAGTTTGTTTTTTGAAGATGTTATACTTCTTGGTGCTTTAGTTTTGGCTTGTAAGGTTTGAAATACTCTTATTTTCTGTAGTATTTGCATTCAATAAAAATTTTAAGTAAAAGCTGTTAACCTGTTTTAAAATGCATGTAGGTAATAGCTCTTCTGAAATGGCTTTTTTTTTTTTCTTTCAAAATTTCCATTAATTTCCTTGTGCAGAACCTAGAAGCTCTCTCTCCCACCTGTTTAGCTAGGGGCAAAATATTTTTGTTTTGTTTGGTGGGGGTTGGGGTTTGTGTGGTTTTGTTTCAGTTTCTTCATTTTTCTATGTTGACCATGCAAGGTATTGCAGTATTCTTTTGTATGGTGCAATGATTCCTGTATTTGTTGACTGGAGATGAAGCATTCATTTAATTTGAAATACTAGTATTGTAACTTTTGGAATATTTAGATGTCTGTAGAAAGCATTTAGATTAAAAAAAAAAAAATTTGCTCCATGCTCTTCAATGAAATCAAACCTCTTACTGTTGCTGTTTATAGGTTGCAAAAGCATGTCAGGCTGCTTTTAGAAAACCATAAATACAGACGTTATTTTTTTCAGGGACTTTGTCTGAAGAGCAGAGAAGAACTTGCTCAAGCAAATATGTTTGATCGTGAGGAAAGGCCAGTGTAGAGGGAAATCCCGTCTCAATGCTGAGATTTTAGCAGTTTTTTTATGACAAGTGAAATAGTGTAGATTTAAACAGCTTGATTTCTGCTGGTGGATTACAGGATGTATAGTGTGTAACCCAAATTTCATCTCCAAAATAATTAGCAAAATATAAAACAAAGACCTCTAAGACTGTTGTAGACATATGGGGAGCAAAGGAGAGCAAGAAGGGTTTTAAAATTAACAGTAAAATGCAGTTGAATAGGAAAACAATTTTTTGTTTGAATTTATGATAGCCTGTCTGAGCTTTGCAGAGGATAAGTTACATATTTGTGCTTATCAGCAGGCTGTGCCAGGGCAAGAGTGTCATTTGGAGAGCTAATTTAGTTTAGTCCTGGTTAGAATTAAAATGTGTTAATGAAGACAGTCTTACACACTGTGATGACTGTTGCCACTGATGGAGATGTCCTCAAAAAAAGTGTAGAGGAAACTAAATTAATGAAAGTGTATGAATCGTAAACTAACTTGGATGAATTCAATTCACACATACTTTATGGTTCATCATCAGTACTCTTAAAAAGAGTACAAAGCCCATTTCATTGAGAATGGAAGCAGACAGCTAGTGGTAGTTGTAAAGCACTTCTAAACAATTTTATGAAACACAGGAGTCTTAAGGAGATACATTAAAATGCTCTTCCTAGTAATTTTTCAATCCTGCTACCATAACATAAAAATGAAATAAAAATATTTCTTAGTCTTATTTCTTACCATTTGGACTATAAATAGTTAAGTGATGCCAACCCTTTTAACCAGGAATAGTTTGAAAACAAGGAAAGATAAATATTATTTGCATTTTCAGAGACAGAATGTATCACTTGGCAATTGAATTCATTTTTTAATGAAGGAGAGGAGAACAAAGATTTTTTTGTTTGTTTCACTTCTTATCACTTAGAACTTTAAATGAATAAATGAAGAGATTTGCTCATTATGAGAATTCCTTTCTGGCTTATGACCTTGATGCTGGCAGCTTGGACCCTCTTAAAATACCTGATCTCCAAGTAGCAGCACAATTAATTTTAAATAATTTGTCATAGTGTGCATGAAAGAAGTCTGTGGTTCCATTTTAAGCTTCTAGTGATACATGGTATTTAGAGCTTGTGCTGATTATGGTGAGTGAATTATACAAACCAGTTAATACCATTTCCATCCTTTCCAGTGCTGTAAACTGTGTTTCACCTTGTATTTTTTAGTTTGTGGTGTAGTCTTGTTGTTCTCCTCTCACACTGTTCACACAAACATTCTAAGGACAGTATTCTAAATTTTCTTAATGAAAGTTAAAGAAAAAAAAAAGGATGCTGAAGAAGAGTTATTACTTGGATTTGTTTGCTTCTAAGATCATGAATTTAGGGGTGTTTTGGGAAAGCCCTGCAGAGCACTCTGGTGCAAGCAGAACCTTTTCCTCTGCTTTCCTAAGCATGTAAAAAGCAGTAAAGAGTGTGGCATGGGCATCCTCTTCCAGGTCTGCATAGAGCTGTTAGGGACTGGTTGAACTACTGCCCTGCTTTCTGCAGTGTCCTTAAATGTAGTAATTCAAACCATATTGGTGGTGTGCTTTAAAACAGACCTTATATCCTGCTTTGACCAGACAAAGTGCGTTTTTCTTGAGCTGAAAAAACTTTTGGTACACCTAGCTAGGAGGACATTCATGTGAATCTAATCTTGATAAGCGCTGTTATTTTAAGCTACCCCAACTGAAAAAGGTGGGGTTTTTTCATGCCATGGTGACAGAATTCTCTTACTCAAGTGATATGCATTCCATTTTGTACTCCTCAGCCCAGGCTTTGTTCATCGGCATGTTGGCTCTTAGTATTTTACAGTTGGCAGGTACGTGCAGCCTCCCCATTACTCATGCCCAATAATTGCAGTAATTTTTTTTCAACTACATTTATGTATTTTCCTGGTTGTGTGTGTGTTTCTTACATGAGGTTGTGCTATCCAGTATAACAAGTCATAGGGTATCATGTAATATGGATGTATTGGATTACATATGGGTATTTGCAGTAAATTCAATCTCGTCAGGAGTTCAGTCTCAATAGGAATTGAAATGTGAGCAATATTTAGTATTAGTTATTTGACTGTAAATTTTGCAGTTATTGTAAATTTTGCAATTTATCTGTTACAAAACATGGTCGATAAATGTAACTGAATGAGTAGAAAAAGGATGCAAATGTCAATGCAAAAACCCCCTCTTTTATTTTGAAGCAAGTAAATTTTTTTCCCAGCTTTCTGAAGGGAAGTAAATGTAAATATAAATAGATTTATTGAAGTCTGTCATACTTAGTAGAACACTGTCTTTTAAATTCTTTTATTCCACTGGTATTAGGTACAAGAAAACTAAACCACACCATATTCTAGAATCATCCAAACAACTAAAAAAAAACAAGGTAAAAATTACACAGTTCTTGTATTTAACAAGAACTTTTTTTTAACAGTTACAACAACAACAGTCGTAATTGTTTAACAATAACAAACTTATTTGTAACAATTCAACTTGATAGGATGCTATAAGTAAGAGCAGGGAGCCTACTAAATTTGACATTTCTCTTACTGATTTTATTTTGTGTAGTCTGTATTCTTTTAGTATTTTTTAAGTATTCTTTTTTTTTCTCCTTTTAGGTGGGCTTTTTTTCTTTTTAAGTTGATAAATGCATATGGTCCATAGAGTCTGCAGTAACTGCACGAAAGTTTTTTCTTCTCTGGCTTCTTTTTCACCCAGTCTAGTAGACCAAAGCTTCTGCTTTGGTCACAGCTGCATGACAGCAACCTTCAAGGTGCTTCCTGTGATACTAAATTACTGAATTTTATACCTGAAGTCAGTAATTACAATATACTGATGTTCACAGATGTGTTTCATTGGCTGTTCTCCAAAACAGTTCCCAGAATCTTCTGCTGTTGCTGTAACTTGTATGACACAGGTTTTCAAATGCTGGTGACATCTCCATCTCAGTTGTGTCTTAGATATGACATTTTTGCTGTTTTGATTTCTTAACATTCTTTTCTCTTAACATTTGTTTGTTTGTTTGTTTTGTTTTATTTCATTGTTGATTTTTGGTTTGATTTAGTTTTTTGTTTGGGGTTTGGTTTTAGTGGGGTTTTCTGTGGCTGGGTTTTTTTTTTTGTTTGTTTATTTGTTTGTTTTTTAATACACTGGTGTATGTATCAGTTCCTGAACTCCATTTGAGAAGTAAATTGTAGCTAAGGACAGTGTGCAGTAGTGTTGTTTACACCTCCTTGTACTCATCATAACGTCCCTGTGGTGGTTTAGGACTGGAAGGCTGCAGTGGTGACTGGAAACCCTTGAGAGCCATTTCAGCCTCTGGAAATTACTGTAGAACAGAGTCACCCTGGTAATACTATTCTTCCCCAGTCAGATCAGCTTTCAGAGATTGGTTTCCCTTAGATAGGCTTTGCAACATGTTAAGCAGAATCTGGACCTGAAATGCCAGATATATTATTTGGAGAGTATCCTTATGCACAGAGAAGGCTCTGGCAGATAATCTTTTGCTCCACTCTGTCTTCTTCCTACCTAATGGCTAAAGTTGCTGTATTCTTTAATTATATTTCCTATCTTTTGGCATACTTTTCAATTTCTTTCTACTTTAATACTGATTATTTTTTTAAATTTTCATTATTATAAATTATTATTTTAGTATCATAGCACATAATACCATATACTTGTATAATATTATGATATATTATTATATGTCTTATGTTTTTATGTTGGATAATATGTATTTTTATATACTGTACAATATATAATCATGATCTATGACGAATATAGCATAGCATATTACATTTTTTTTTACTTTTTTATAAGTCATATGCCTCTAATCCTTAGGTGGAAGAAGTGCTTTTTGTACTCTGTATTGCTGACAGCCCTCTTCCTCCCTGCAAGCTGGGGTGAGCAAGGAAGTCTTTGGTTCATTGGCATGGCACCTATCCACTTCCGCTGCTGAACTTTTGAGGCAAATAAGGACAGAATTTAGTGTGGGAATCCATTACAGGTTTTCAACTGTCCAGGTGCTGAATTTTGAGTTGACACGAGGCTGACGTAGCAGGAAGAAATGTTTGTTTATTAAACATGTGAAGAATCAATCTTTTGTCTTCAGAAAACAAGTGCTACACTGACCAGTTAAAACTCTGTGACCACCAATTTTAAGTTAGTGGTCTTGAAACCTGCCTAGACCCAGACCTTCTCAAAAATCTGAGTTAGCTACTCACATCAGGGCACAGCAAATCAAACTATACAGACTTACCGTCAGGCATTAGAAACCATCTTTTGAAAAGTGAAGTTGTGATTTTTTATTAGTAAGCTTCTTTCTCTTGCTACTGCAGTGGGGTATTTGTGTCACTGTTTTTAATAAAATTTCAATTCTATGAAAAAAAAATACAGTTTGAGATGTTTTTATAAACTGCATAGAAATGTGAACCCACTGGGAAGAGAGGGACAAGCAGGTTTCCACTGTGCTTGAAAGGAGCAATGTTCTGCCAGTAGCGCATAGTTATATGCTAATATTAGTAGTGTGATTCTATATTAAGATATGGTTGACTTGAGAGAGACTGCTCATTTCCCTTCTATGAACTGTAACAACTGTAAATAAAGTTAAGGTTTCGTTTGCTGAACAAGGTAAGCCAAATCTAAGATACTTACTAGAGTATCTTGCTGAACCACAGATAGTACACTATGTTGACCTATATGGAAATCGTTGAAATTCTGATTTTCTCATGCTTTTACTGCTTTACAAGGGCCTGCATGTTTGCAGCCTTCACCACATGCAGAAGGCTTTTTAATTTTTTTCTTTCTTTCTTATCAGAGACTCTCACCATCAGAAAGGGCATGAAGGAAGGCTCCCTCTTCTATAGCACAGAATTTCAAATGCCTTTTTTAATAATCTTTTCACAATTGTCACTGAACTGTCTTCTTCAGTTTGTAAATCCTCTGTATATAGAATTGCTTTCTAGTACCTATTTTGAATTCAAGTTTATATAGGTTACATTATTTCATCTTTCATCTGAATCTTAAGATGTGAAAGGATCATTAATTTTTTTATGCAAGATGGTAGGAAAAAATCCTTTATTGGTAAAATAATTATAATTCTTTTGCTAGCTATTGCTACTATTAATGCATGATTACTAGCATTGATTGTCACTGGCATTTTAGTTTATAACACAGTGGTGCTGATGAAGCTGAAATAAGCCATTCATTGGTCCATAGCTACAGCTGACTAGATGATGCCTGTGTAGGTATATTTGTTTCTTTTCAAAGAGACGCCAAAGAGTGAGTTTAAAAGTGCAGCAGCTCCTTGTTATTAGAGATGGCACCTGGGCAGTCCCAGCATACTCCTTTCCTTTATCTCTCCTTTGTCTCCACTGGCAGTGTCATGAAGAGAAGCGAGCTCTTCTTTTGCAATACAAAGAGTCAGTCTTTTTGTCCTTGTGTTCACAGTCAGAGCATACTTTTAGCTTTTCATTTTCTTCTGTAGTTATAGGTATGCTTGCTTGCCAAAATGTTGCTCTTCATCATCTGTTTAGTCAGATGTTTGTCCCTTTGTTTTTCCTGTTTGTAGATCTCACACTTGGCACTAACGTCCTGGCTATTTAGATTTCTAGATTATTGTCACCCTTTAAGGTGGAATAAGTAGAGATGTTAAATGTATTTGCTGGTACTACTATTTTTTTATCATAAGAGACTGACCTTCTTTGTCACATGTCACATGGGCTGTGAATCACGTAGTATAGTAGTTGCCAAGCGACACTAGAACTTCACAAGGTGCAGGATGGTATGACAGATTTGGGGTGTAAATTTGGTTTTGAAAGAGGAGATACACTGCGTGAGTATGGAGTTGCATATGGAGGATGGGACAAGTGCAACATTGAATTAATATTGTTAATGGAACAACATGAACTTAAAATCTGTGTCTTCAAAATCTTGTATTACATTTTACTGTATTATTATGAAAAAGTGAATGGAAAGTATTTGTGAATTTTTATGCAATTACTTACCTCTTTACTTTTCCAAGAACATTTTTGTTTTCTATTCCAGGGTTCGTATCTTTCCCCCTTCTCCAGTGGAAAGTATAGGTGTGTGATTATGTGATCTAAATGGTTTATTATTCTACACTGTTAATGCATTGCTTATATTCTGCATTCACAATTGCTGTAGCAAAGTTCTAAGTAGATGCATCTCAAAATTTATTTAGTTCTGCAAAACATTGTGGAATAATGTACTGAACGCTCTGTAGAAGTATTTAAGTTGGATGCTTGAGGTGTGAGCATGGCACAAGGCATACACCCAATGACTCAATGTGGTATTTGCAAATTCAGTTGAATTATTTAGCAGTATTTCTTTGTTTTTCATAGCCTTTCATGTCTCCTCGGTACCCTGGAGGTCCAAGGCCACCTTTAAGAATACCTAATCAGGTAAGAGTTTATCACTGATGCATCATGGTCCAGGGTGATGGTACAGTAGTGGAGGCAGGGGATGTTTTCTTGCTGGCTGTCAAGGCCTTGTGGGATACAAAACGCATTCAGTCCCTCCCCACCCAATTTTGTCTGATCATTAGTCAGTTTTGTTAAGGTGCAGCCATGCCACTCCCAGCTGACTTTCTTATGCATAATTAGTGTCTATGCTTCAAAATTGTGAGCTAAGCCTTTTTGCAGAGGGAGGATATAGTGGCCTTGTGTTGTGCTGCATTAACCTCCTGTCAGTGCTGCCTCCTCTGAGATGGAGGCAGAATGTCCCCATAATTGTTACAGTCTCTGAAGTTCCTTACCACACATCACCACACATCAAGCAGTTAGCTCTGAGAATGTCTTTATTTAATTCTATGTAAAATGCATCACTCCCTCCTAATCTTTATTGAATATATGAAGCATATTTATTTCTTAGTAAATATGAAAATTATTGGTGAGAAGGAGATACTGTGAAGTGCTTTATGGCTCTTAGAGACACTGAAGTCTTCATAAAAGCATCAAATTCCCAATTTATCTCATTTCCAAAAAGGATATGCATGACTGCATAACAGGAATGAGTTATGAGCTGTTGTTTGGTTCTGACACCAGATAGCATTTGTATTTTTAGGTTCTCCTTGTTGCAGATAGAGGAGAATAGTAGAGGAGATACTGGGAAAGGTCATAAGATAGATGGAATGGGTGTTTTGGTACAACTTAGACTCCCAGGACTGCCTTTCTTGTCACAGCTCAGTGAGCTGGCTATTTTTTGGGTCTGTTTAACACATGAACAAACCTGTCTTTAGCACCGGCATATTGTCAGAAAGCATGAAATTTGAATTTGCGTGGGCTGCATATACTAGGTGCCAAGACTTCTTCAACTATTACCCTACATCAAACATGGTGATGTTTGGTAACAGGTTAAGTTGCGTCCACCACAGCTGCTTTCTCACAAGGGAAATGGGTGTCTTAATTAACCTTGCAGAAGTGATCATCAAGGGACAACTGAAGTGTCAGTTAAATCTTTGCTACAGACATACTGTAACTCAGTACAAAGTATCTTCTTTATTTTTACACTTCTCGCTAATACTTTAGCCAAAAACACTCCAGTGTTTGGGTTTCACATATTCTTTTGTTTTTCTGTTTCTGAACACTGTAAATGCTGGCAGGTAGAAGCAGGATGTGGTGAGTGCTGTGAAAGCACTGCCAACCTGCAGTTTTAGTTTCAGATGTGCTTTTGTCTGCATATTGTGATATTTTCAGTTCAGAGCTGTAACATAATCACATAATCTCAGTGAATTGCTGCTCTTGCCATTCAGTTACATTATGCCACATCAATGAATTACTGCTTTTAGCAACACCGACATTATTTAAGTTACAGTATAGATGGGCAATGTGTGGAAGTAATAAGCTACTGCAGTGCAGCTTTAAGGCTGAAATTTTGATTAGAATTGAAGTCAGTAAAAATCGGAGTTAAAATTCCCTCTGTTAACTATAATTTTATTCCTTAATGCCTTGAAGCAGGGATTGTGTTTCCTAGGCAAGGAAGGGTAACACAGGACATGCATGCGCAGCACTGTACAGTGCTGTGTAAGGGTTATCTGAGCTAGTCTAGGCTTTGTAAGAAGAAAATCAGTAGTGAGTGCAGCATGAATGCCCCTAAATTGCCTCCAGTACTTGATCACATCCTACAAGATCAAGACCTACAAAGTTATTTGCTGTTGGCAATGCATTGTGCTGTGCAGGTCACTTGTTTTTGTTGGGAAGTAGTCTGATGTGTTAGAAAGGAACTATGGTCCCTCATGTAATGATCCACAGTGTAATGACTGCATGAGATAAGGCTTTGGTCACATGCTCACAGCAGGAAATGCCTCCTTGTCCTTGTGTGTCCATCTCTGGCAGAAGTGACAAGTTCCTGCTTTGCTGCTAATTGACAGTTCTCCATACGCTTCATGTATTGTTCTTATGCATTTAACTTTAAGCCTTTGAAGTACATGTAAAACTCTTGATTTAAATGACATCATCTCAGATTGTTAATTCCATTAATCTTGCAGTGTGGTATCTTTTGACTGTATTACATTTGAGGAAGTAATGTGCATTTTAATTGTGAATTTCCTGCCTCTTCTAGAACGCAGTCTATAGTATTTGCAGATAAATTCCCCTTCGTATATATCTAAGACTACTGTGGTATTTCCCATTCAAGAGTAATTTACCCATTCCCACAGCAAGCATTGCCTGTATTGCCTGAGTAGATTACTTTCAAGTAACAGATTTACTCAATCTGGATACATTTTCACTGAAAATGTGGTGGTGTTTTGAAATGCTAGGTGGATCAGCCACGAAGACCCATTCATAAAAAAACTTCTTTTTTGTCGACTAAACTACAGGTAAGAGACTGTAGAAATTAGCCTTAAACCTAAATCAGTTACTGTAAGCACAAAGGTTGGTTTAAAATGTGGGGACATAAAAGCAATGTGTTTTATTTGGACCAGAGGTGAAGTAGCAACACAATGTACCTTAATGTATCAAGGCAAGATTTAGGAGCAAGTTTTGTGACAGTTGTTATATCCTGTATATGAATAATAAGCTTATCTTTGCATTGGTGGCCTTCAAGAAGAGTATGGCAGAGCGGAAGATAAAATACCACCCCCCCATCACAGCTCATTAGCTGTACACTGTGAATACTGTGCAGTTGGGTCAGTTATGGCTCATTCTTGGAGAATATCCGTGTCTACATCCTGACTTCTGAAAGGAAATGTTAAAATAATGGTTAAAAAGGAAGTTAAAAAGGAAAACTGTTACAATATAAGCTTGGGATAAACTGCTACATACTCAAGAAAAAGGCACTGTTTGGGGGTTCAGTAATAAGTAAGATAAAGTGAAGGGTGGGTGGAGGAGGTGCAAATTAGGCAATTACATCTTTAAAGCAAATTTCAAAGGAGTATATGCTCTTAACATGGTTTCTGTTCCTGCAGGCACTTGGAGGTGTCCCAGGAAGTCAGCCATTATTACCTAGTGGGATGGACCCAACAAGGCAGCAAGGTGAATGAAATAATTATTTGGACTATTCAAAAGTACCGTCTTCTCAAAATTGTGTCTTTCTTTTTCCTGCTTCAGAGCTTACTGCAGCTTCTTAAGCTGTTGTTAATTAAAAATGAGTGATACATTAAACCTGTTTTAGAAGGTGCTTGTGTATTGCATAGTTTTTTAAGCTACAAAATTTTATTTGCAGGGCATCCAAACATGGGTGGGCCAATGCAGAGAATGACTCCTCCGAGAGGAATGGTTCCATTAGGACCACAGGTACCTTCCACAGATAAATGCCCATTTTTATTGATAAGCCTATACCGATTCTGTTACTCTGGCTTTCCATAGCTTGAAGATGGCCAGGACTTGTTCTTCTAATCCCGTTTTAAAATAAACTTTCTGTTTTACAAAAGCTAATTCTGAGTTGCGGCTGTACAAAGTCTAAAGTAAAACCATCAGTCATTCAATTAAGGTTTGAAATTAAGAGGAATCCCTTACCTTGCTTATTTCAGAAAAGTTCTGTTTATCCTACAGCCAGTGTATGCTGTAGTCAAAGACTGACGTTTGTGAAGAAGACCAAGTGTTTCCTCATCCTCCCAGCGTAATTGATTATACTGTTTAAGAGGAAAGGATTGATATATCTAACTTAGGCAAACTCTGTATCAAAAATACCTCCAAAATTCTGTACAGTTTTTCTTTCATCCGCTATTGATCTATGTTTTGAGGGACTGCTAGTGAGATTTTAATGTAAAATTAGAATTTCATGCTGCTGTTTCTCCCCCCTTGTCAATCAGAAGAATCTCTTTAGCTCTGTTTCTGACATCCAAAGCAACCTTGCATTGCAAGAAGCAGCCTTCTCCAGGGCGCTAACTATTTATAGGCTTTTTCTTCAAATCTATGGAAACATGAGTGGATATTTGTCAGTATTACATTTCAGCAGTAAGCAAATTAATTCCGGTGCATACCTGAAATATGAATCCAGAATATTATTCTGTGTTTTGTCAGTGCTGTCAGTGAGAAGATTTAGGTGGTGGTGTTTCATACCAGCGTTGCCAGTATTTTGTTTTACAGCATGCTTGTTGTGCCCACACTTTGCATTTTTAATTCCCCATTTCAGATAATCTCTCTAGAGAGTTCTTTATTCCTTGGAATAGCAACTGAGTTTTAAATGATTAGCTTTGCTTTTCAAATCTGTTCATAACTGTCTTTACAGTTTTGGATCTTCTTGGGTAGAAGTCAGTTGCGCAGTCTGCACTGTATCTGCTGTGTGACCAACAGACTATTATTAAATATATTTGTTGGTTTTTTTGTATCACTGAAGTGTATTTGCCACTTGCCTTTTGGAGGTAAGAAGAGAAACTTTGCAATGCTGCCATGTGAAATTGAACTGGTACTTTATTCAGCACCATTAGTCACACAGCTGGCAAATCTCATGCCAATTTTTAAAAGGATGACTTTTACATTTTTGCTGTCTCCTGAAATCTAGTGGTTTTGTAAGATTCCTCTCTCTTGTACTGAACATCCTCTTAAAATGGTGAAAAATAAAATCCATGCAAAATTTAAGTTTGCAAATTGATCTTTTCTGTAAACGAATCATCATCTATCTTTGTTTCTGGCATTTAGGATCTTCTCAGAATACAGTTCTAAAACCAAATTTGATGAATCTTTCACGCCTACTTTTAACATCCTCTTGTAAAGTTGACTTAGGGGTGTGACTGTAATAGGAAGCTCTGCTACCTTGCTGCACAGGCAGTCAACTTGCAGAGCAATTGATGTGCTGCTACAGAAATGCTTATGTCCAGTATAGCATGCATGTGCTAGAAAACTTAAAGACAATTTACCTCAGGTTTGTATTTTATGATTCTAGACTGTTTCAAACTAAACAACAGGAAACAAAACAAAATAAAACAAAACAAGAAAAAAAAAGCGGATGGTTGTAAACACTTGAATCTGTGAAAATGTTCAGAGAATTAGGTTCAGGCTTTTTTCAAGATACAGCTATGTTAGATGAATGGGGTACTACCTTCCATCTGTGACTGCAGCTTCTTCCCATCCTTCATATGTGCTGGTGATCCTCTCACATGCTCCCTGCTGCTTTCTAGACAAAAAGAATCAAGTCATCTTCAATATTTAAGTAAAAGGTTTTGGCTAATCTGTCTCCCATTTGGCCACCTGATGTTAAAGAGCAGTTTTCTGACAATTCAAATGCCAGATAAACAGTGATGGTGCTGACTTAAAAAGCTGTAAGGAACAAACTGAGGCACTAACTTCTGCAGAGAGTATAGCTGCAGATGAAGGAACATGCATATTGGTAGCCTTAATGAAAGTGCTCTTATTTTAGGACAGAGGAGTACATTTGATTAGAATTGGCAGCAATTAGAGTTAGAAGTACATTTGATTAGGTTTCTTCACGTCCTGTGGGATTTCATAGAGATCTTTAGCCTGGGTCCACACAAATGATTCCTGAATTAAAATAAAGACGAGAGATACCAGTGAGACCAAACAGGGAGAATGTCTCAGCCCTCCACATCAAGATGGAAAAATGAAATAAACCAGATGCAGAACTGCTGTTTTGTTAGTCAGACTGTGTTCTCTTCCAGATCCAGCACTGCCAGCTGGGG
Source organism: Psittacus erithacus (assembly GCA_009867235.2). NCBI lineage: Eukaryota > Metazoa > Chordata > Aves > Psittaciformes > Psittacidae > Psittacus > Psittacus erithacus. The sequence continues at coordinate 27,822 of WYDI02035291.1, forward strand.
TTGTCACTGTGCCCAGCTGTTTTGACTAACCATTGCTTACTTCCTTACAGTTGGTCAGGCAAATCATTTAGGATAACTTAGGTTAAACAGGAGTTAATCTGGCTGACTTTTGCCACCAGTCTACCTGCTGGTTCAAAAAGGCAGGATGAGTAGTTATTGATGATCAGCAACTCAGATATCACTGCTGAGTCTGGAAGAGGACTTTTGCAGCCTCTCGTTGTATTCTTGTAAACCAGCTATCAATGGGACTCTTTTAGTATTGCTAACAAGAAATTTTTAAGTTTGGGGTTTTTGTTTTAGCAACAGAAGCTCTTCTAATTCTTGATCACTTCTAGATCAGTTCTAGATAACTGATCATGTCATATCAGTTAAAGTATAAATGGCACCAGACCCACACTTTGACTATCATTGTCGAATTTCTTCCATTCATGACTTCATGTTTACATGGTTTTATGAATCAGACTGATTTAGAGAACACCCGTAAGTCTGACTGATGTAGTTTATGCAGCTTGTAGTATACTGTACTTGAAATAGGTTTTATTAGTGGAAAACAGACTGCAACAACAACCTATTTTCTTTTTCTAAATTAATTCTTCATTCCCACGTTCTTCCAAAATAGACAGCTGTCCATTTTAGAGAATTTTCTATTATCAGTTCTTTTCCAATATCAGAAAAATGTAGCAGGATTAATACAGTTTAGGGAGTCTGTAATGAATCCCAAACTGTTCTGCTTTGTATTCCTTTGAATGAAAATAGGTATAATTTATTTTTCTCATAACTAGTACAGTTAAACTTCTGTCATAATATCAGAGCATAAACTCAGATTTTGTAGGCTTTGGGCAATGCATTTGTTCACAGTGCTACGACATTCAGTATTAAATATTTTTCATATTAGTTACTATAGCGTTACTAGAATTGACTGATTAGAAGAGAAATGTAATGATTATGCTGTATGTTATAAAAGTGATGTAGTGTAATTTTATACAAGCATTTATTGATATCTTAACAAAATCTAATTAAAAATAGTTCTATTTAAATGCCATGATGTAGAAATCTTAGAATTTAAGTCTAGGTTTCTGATTTTGAATGAGTTCCCTTTGTATAAAAGTTCAATATGTTATAAAGCCTGCCCCTTGCTGGCCATTGCCTCGACTTTTGCCTGTGTAAAGAATTCCTCCTGAAACAACTGACACTTTTAAGTATTCTGAGTCTGTTTCTACTGTATTGTAATAAATGTGGGGTTAACAGTGTTATTTTTTGAAGTCAACAATAGAAACTCCTGAAAGAATGAATTACATTGGCCTACCCAGTCAGCACTTACATAGGGATGTCATTAACCTGCTGTCCTTTCTTTCCTCCTCCTCTTTGGTTTTCTTTTTTTTGTTTTGTGGTAGTCTGACCCTTGGTTATCATTGCAGAACTATGGAGGTGCAATGAGACCCCCACTGAATGCTTTAGGTGGCCCAGGGATGCCTGGAATGAACATGTAAGTACAGTTATAAAATCTTGCCATATTTAGAAAAAATCATTCTTTCATTGTAGAAGTAACATTTGGGATACAGCAATTTGTTGGGGATTACCTGCAAAAGGATTACCCAGAGGTAACATTTGGGAAGACAAGGAGAACATGCTTTGAGGAGTAACATGCTTTGATGACTACTAACTGCGATTTAAAAAGTGTCCTTATTGTGAAAAATGGCAAGAACCAGCTTGTGAACTCATTGATAATATTTAAGTCCAAAAGCATATACTCCACAAACGTAGTATTGCTAAATAACTGCTTTCTCCATCATAACTAATGCTTATCAGATTACTTTTGAAACAGCTAATACATGTTCTACGTTCCTCTACAAATTTACTGTATTTTACCATAAGGTTTGAAGTTGGAACTTGGTATAACCCGGTTTAGTAAGGTTTCATGTGTATGTGGAAAAATGCCATCTTTGGAACAAAGTGGCATATTTCAGGGATCGGTGTTAACATTTCACTGGCACCTTTTAATGGCCTGTGTGACCTGCAGTGCTGTCTTAAGCACTAAGAATATTTCAGTCATGCCTGAATACAAAAAAAAAAAGTGATTTTGTTTTTTGACTTCATTTCATAAACTGTGTCTCCGTTTAATGTCCTGATTGATATTTGCCCCTTGGGAAACTGCAGCTTCAGACTTTATTTTTCAAGAGCTAGGATCAACAGTATAGGGCTAAGTTTAAGGATAAAATGCAGCTGCAATTAGTCATAGTGATAGCTTTTTCATAAATTACTCCATTTTGAAACTGATACATTCATAATAATGTTTTATGATTTTGTCAATGCATCCAAAATAAACATTTAATAAAGAGCAAAACCCCTTGTTTGCATTGCATTTTAAAAATACACAGGTAGCTTTTTTAAATATGTGTTTTATAAGCTAATAATATTTGGCTCTACAAAAACCATATGGGTTTCCAGCAGAATCTGTGACAGTGTTTTCTTGGTCCATATTTCACTTTGTAATATTTAGGAATTGCTGAAAATTTGAGTGTTTGAATATGCTGACCATTTGACGTGAAGAGCATGAATACTGTTGAGTCCCTGCCCTTGCTTCATCTCCCCTTTCTCCCAATAAATAAGGCAGAAAAGGCATTCCAAAAACAAAATCAGGGGAAATAAATAAGTTTTCACTTGATTTGGTTTAGTTGATTGTTTGAGCTGATTTCTTTATAGTTTCATCAGCAATGCAATAAAGCAAAAAACCAAGATACAGTATTAAATCCCTCAGGCAACTTATCTACTTAATAGGTTTTAGTTTTGCAAGACTTTAAAATAGATAGAAAACTTCCTGAACTCACTAATAAAGCCTGCTTTTTTCTCTATATTTAAATCACTCTTTCATTTCTGGAAGCTGTGATGGCTAATGTGTGCTTTTCTAAAGCTAATGAGGCCAAAATGCCATTCTAAATGTGAAAGTTTTGTCATCTGCCTCTGAATTGTCAGGGCCTTCAGAAAGTGATTTTGCCTTATTTATAAATAACTACCAGCTCTTAATGCTCTCAGGAATAATTATGGTTATTGAGATGTTATGACTGTAAACTTGGGAGATTTTACCTCCCATATGGCTTGGATCCTTCATAAGGGACTGTTTAAAGATGAAGCCTAACCATCAAACTATTTTTTCTGAGCTCACCTAAGAGTGAGAAACTTTAAAATAACAGCAAGAGTTGTGAGAAAAACATCCTCTATCTGCATGGCTCCTCCTTTTTTCCCTTCCCTGCCTTTAGTATCCCTCTGAAGTCTCCTCAGAGTTGTCTTTATCAAAAGGCTTTTGTGCCTGTGAAACACTCTTGTCCCTCCTGCTGGGGATCTGCCACTTCATCATGTGTACACCACTTGAGTCAAATGTAACAAGGATGTTTAAAATCTCCATTTTGACTGCTGTAGGATATATTTTGTGTTTCTGTGACTTCTGTTGCCTTAGTCAATTAGCAAACCATTTTTTAGATATATTTCTAAACATGTTCAAAGAGTATGTACAAACTGGCATGTTCTCACTTGTTAATACATGAGATTTATTGTAATTATTATCAGGTAGAGGTTATAGCAATGTGATTTAATGTGGCTTCTTCTTTTAAAAATACAAGTTTCCCCAAAACATGTATAATGTACTACCGTCACTTTCACTAATAAAACCTTGCCATACTTGCAGTATTCTAAAACTGTACTGAATAAATGCATTTATCTTCAGTTCTTCAGGAAGGTATTTAATTATCTAAGCAAGCGTACTGTTCCTATGTCTGAAATTATGCTTCTATTTTAGTACCTCCTGCCTTTGTCTCTACTGTAAGCAGACTTTCATGGACTGTGTGATACTTCTTCCATATATTTTAGAAAAGGTTAACAGAGTGCAAGTTAAAAAACTCCTGTGAGAATTTAAAATTTGGGAACTTTTTTTTACCCTTTGCAAAAGTTCTGTGCCATATTCACATGATGCATATGTGTAACACAGAGTTAAATTCTCTGTGAGCAGAAGGAAAACACTTCAAGAGACACACACTTGCAATGTCTTTCAAATTGTTGTTGCATTGAGAATATATAAAAGGGGAATGTCTGGCACTTCCTAAATTTGCAAGTGTTTGGGACCAATGCAAAACTGTGCCATCTCCACTGCAGCCTCTGGCAGTGTGGCTATTGGGGAAGAACTCCTTATGGTGCCATTCTGGCAGGTCCTGTCCTGAAAAGCAAAGAAGTACCAGAATGAGTTGGGTAATAAAGTGTCTTAAATGTGAGTGGCAGGGTTGTAACAATAAATAAATTATCCTTCATCAACTCATAAGCTGATTAAATGATAATAGTAGTGCAATGATGAGAATTTTGCTACAGCGTTATGACTTGGTGTAGTTATGGTTTACAAACACACTTTATTTTGAAAAAGTCATCCTTCCTTACCCTGGAAATGGATTATTTTTACTTGCTTCCTTAAGAGCTGGTTAGAAGATGGGGATTGTTCAGTGTCTCATCTTCCATCTTCTGTTACAGGGGTCCTGGGGGTGGTAGACCTTGGCCAAATCCAACCAATGCCAACTCTGTAAGTAAATATTTAAAATATATTAGACATGAACTTATACTTAAGGAAATATTTCACATCAGTACAGCAGGAAAAAGCTTCCAGTTCATTCAACAAACAGGATACTGCATGCTTTATATTCCTGTAGCACTAGCGCACCCTAGTGCAGAGCAGATACAGTGTGAGGCACATCTGAACAGAGCTCTCATTGACCTGCAAATATCCAGCTGTGTAGGTAATCAACAATAGCTCTGCATCTTTGCATCAGTTACAGCACTTCCATAACACAAAGGTTATCCTGGGGTATATTCAAAATACATTTTTGTTTCCTTTAGTGCCACTAAGATGAATTAGGTCAGTACTACCTGCCCAGCAAGATCTACAGAAATCACAGCTTTTAAAGACACAGCTGAATGTGTGCTCACATATTTTACATAACAAAAGCACATTTTGCTGCTCTAAACCTGGGAATACAGAAGCACAGAGCAATTCCTTGCAACAAATCAGCCATTTCTCAATGGTTTTTGTAAAAAGCAATGCACTCTATTGAGTTTCATGGCAACAACTACAAAATAAGGTAGTCTAATAACAGCTTGAAGGAAGAAGAGGTCTGTGAGGCATCCCATATGAACAACAATGGTCTGGATTTTCTTCAGAAAACACAAAGGTAAAGTTTTCATTCAGTGATCATGCATCATTAGTATTAAGATGTGACATCTTTTAGCACTTGCAGTTCGATAAGATGGGTCTGGCTTAAAGGACTAACATGGTTCTTTCTAGCCTTGTTCTCAATTTTGATTATTTAATTCTACTAATGACAGCTGGGGGGAGGGTGATTCAAAAAAAAAAAAACAGACCAACCCCAAAAAACAGCTGAAACTCTTCCTCAGTTTTCTTTTGCGTGTACTCAGCTAAAATAGGTGTTAGGCTAGCTGAAATACTTCAATTCTGTGAAATTAATAGAGAAGTCCAGTAATAGATGTATTTGTAAAACTGAGCCGCCTGACAAGTTGTCTACCCATGCAAGATGGTGATGCTGCAAAATAATTTTATATTTTGCCAATGCAGTTGCTTAATTTTTACCCCATATAATAGTATTGGTCCGTGCTCTTTTAGAAAGAATAATTGCAAAGGTCATAAGGAAGAAGAAAATTGGAATATTCTTAGGCAGCTGGATTTCTCCTGATATCCTCTGTAACAAATACCATAACTGAGTTTGAAATGAAAATAAAATACAGTCCTTTAAAAAAAAAAAAAAAAGATAGAAGAAGAAAGCAGCAAAGAAATAAAACTAGTATCTTCTAGGGTGAAAGATGAAGAGTTGTTTTTCCTTTGAGGTCAAGATTTTAGTCAGTATTAAGTATACATATGAACATACAAATTCTGTACACACTCCCCTTGACTTAAATGCAAGTATGTGCTGCTTAATTTTATAAACCTTATGAAGTATATTACCTTAATAACATTATAACTTAATCTTATAGCTTAACCTTTTACTATAGACTACAGATCTTTACAGACCTTACTGTGGCTCCCACAGTAAGAACAAGAAGACTGTTGCAGTAGATGCAAGAACCGGATTGGTACTAGAACTTGTAACCTGGTATCTTTAAAAAGTGATGCTGGCTGGTAAAAATGCATGCCTCGCTTATTATGAAACAATGGAGAACAGATACGAGACCTCAACCTATGGAGATTTAAATATGTGAATTATGTTATTTGTATTAATTTCATTTGAGTGGCTACCAGGGCATAGTAATCTTAAATGGAAATATTTTTATTTGAAATATTGGATAGTAAATTTGGTTTGTGTCTGTACTGATAGTTGACTTGAACCTACTTGCAAGGACAAGTTGTTAAAAAGAAGAGGTGTTTTCTTGACAACAGTAACATTTTTTCGTAATCCTTAACTGTGCCTCTGAAATACATTAAACAAGTATGCATAACATACAGCTACACATAAATGTATGTATGGACTCATCTCACTGCAGAGGAAATTACTGGTTTGTTTCTGTTGTTATTACAGATACCGTACTCTTCAGCATCTCCTGGGAACTATGTAGTAAGTACTCATGTGTGTGTTTGCTTATTAGAATGGATGTTACATTTTATTTAGGCAAAGACACAGCTGTCCAAATGTTAAGAAGAACTCTTGTGTATTGGTTGAGAACTGAACATCTGATTTGCACTTCGGTTTTTTTCTGCCATCTATGGTGCATATGTTGATGTTTGTTAGTAGAATCTTATGAGTCTGATCAGAATTGCCCTGAGTGCTGTTTTACTTCAGTGAACATTTATATATCCAATAAAATATATTGCAGTAATAATTAGTAAGGGACAAAAAAACTCCCAGTTTCCTCAATATCACAGTATTGTATATGAGTTTCTGAACTCTTTCAGAAAAAAATTTGAAAATTTAGAACAAGCTTTTATCTCCCTAAAGATAAACATATGTGTCCTTGTAGCTCACATTTTAAAGGAAATTTATGTTCTTGTAATTAACTTCTAAAGACTTTCAAATTATTTTTTTCTCCATTGTCTGTCTTAATTTCACAGATATTGTCTTAACATAGTATAGATTAGTTGGTATCACTGGGTTTTTTTAATCTGTACTTTAGAAGTAAGTTGTTAAAACTTTATAATAGGCCCAACATTGAGCTGTCATTCAAAAGAAAACAAAACACTAACCCTCTCAACACTTTACCCGTCAACAAAATGTTTTTTGTGTAGTATATGCTACTGGTTTTCGTCTCTTTCCCAAGAGATTTCCCAAGAGATGTTTATCCTTGTAGGCTCTTTACTGTTGTTGTACTGTTGTACTTGGATTGTTTATACTCCTCATGTACTCTTCAAAGGCATATTGTTTCTGGTTTTATCACATGCTTAGTACTGGTATCACAGGGTGATAATACTCCTTCATTACCCTGTGACACCATTATACATGGCAAGTATATATATGTGTGTATGTATATACACATATATATTGCCTGTGCTAGGTTTCAGTAGACCTCTCTTTTGATATTTCATGTTTATCACTTGAAGATTCGACAACTACAGGGCATTGTGTTTAACCAGCATAGAACCTGAAGCAATTTCAGAATGTGGAAATAGCAGGTCCTTCACCATAAGGACAATATTACCAGTGTTTTTTCATCTCTTTGTGCAGCTTGTTTGTTTGTTATGAAGTGTTCACGGATGAGCTTGTTTTTTGTAGACAAAAGCAATTTCTTACGTTCTTCATGTAGACAATTAGATGTGAAAAGGGTTATGATTCGCATAAGTGTCCATAACTGAGGTACTAATTTTGCCATATGTTTAGTGGAAACAGTACAAATCTGCTGATCACCAGACTTCTAATGCAGAATTTAACAGATTTCTATCTATTGGAAAAAGTCAGTTGGTTCTGCCCTTGATATTAATGATCAGTTGTAGTTGCAAATTTTGACGATTTTTTTTTTTTTTTTTTTTTTTGATATGTGACTTTATATTCTCAATTTTTTGGATGTAAGAAACCCTGAGAAACTAGAAAAGGAGATACTACAGAACATTATTTTAAAGAAACAAACCTAAGTAAAATGCAGGCTGTAGCAGTGGACTCTGTTGGTGTACTCGCATCAAGACAGAGATCAGCCAGGATAAATGACTTGGACAGAAGAGGGCATCACCATATGTCAGTGTACAGGTAGAAAGGAATAACAGTAAAGAGGTGATTTTACCTCTTTTACTGACAGTAATGAGTGATGGTGGAATGTTCCATGCAACTGGTGATGATGAAAGAAAATCAAAAGATAGGAAAAGGTGCAAGAATGAGACACACAAAAGACTGAAGTATTGGAGGGACACTTCCAGAGGGAGCCCTAAGCCAAACTAAGGCTGCTGCTAGCAAGGATAGTGGTGAAGATACTAAGAAAGCGGACAAGGGTTAAACTCTTCTGCCAGCTTAAATGCTTGTAATGTGCATGTCTTGTCTACTGCTAGAAGAGTAGTAGTCTTGCTTCAGAAAGGCTCACCACATTTTGGAAAAGGAAGGCATGAACTCCAGCCCTACAAACATCTAAATAAGCAAAACAGGGGTGCAGCAGCTTCCAAGAGAGCAAGTATATGGGGAGAGGGTATAGACTGGGGAGCTTTTAAAGCAACTTTTTAGCCAGAGGTTTTGTGGAGCTACACACTTTGGGGGCTCAGTCTGCTTAGTTTGTCAGACAGTTTTTGAAAAATAATTCCATTAGATATGAGTACATTCTAAGGGTGAAAATAGTTGATACCAGGAGGCTTTCTGAGAGAAGGAAACACACAGGCAATGAGAGTAAATGCAAATTTAACATCAGGTGCAAAAGTTAGTAGTGAACATAAGTAACTTTTCTAATAAATGAACAGTTAGTGCTTTCTACACCTCTTTATGTTATGCTGAAAAATATATAATATTAACCTAAAAAAAAAATAAGTCATTGAGCTTAGTGCTGAAGTACGCGGGTAAGATGTCTGACAGCTCTGTGGTGCCTGAAAGATCTTATATGTGATCCAAAGGTTTCTTTGGAATCTGTAGCTCTGCAGCAGCAACAATGGAAATTCTTGCTGAAGGCTGAGTAGGCCTTTAAGACAGTTTTGCCAAGCCAGATCCTAACACATTAATTTCTGATTCAATTCTAATTTGGGAGGGGTAAAAAGCAATGTAGCTACTGGCAGTACGAAATTAAGTTATGATTATGCCTTGATTTTTATAAGCTGATCTGTGGGTGTTGTGGTGGAGCAAGTCTTTGTTCTAGCATGCTCTATAAGATACCAGTGACCTTGCTTAAACCCTTCCAAAATACTTCAGTGAATTATAGCAAATCTCAGCAATGTTCTTGTAAGCAGACTGGGACAGCTAAGCCTTTATATTCAGTGCCACTGAAAAAATATTTCTGTCTGGAACAGTGTATCTGCTATTTTAAATTATAACAAAAATGATGAAAAGAATAATAGTCACATGGCAATGAAAACAAATTTTGCTAGCTGTCTGTGTACTTTTTATAATGGAAAGTCAATATTTATTGAATTCTATTGACACACACATTCTTGCCAAACTGGAATTTGTTTAGTTTTCATATTACTTAAAAATATTAGTGAATCTCAGAGGAAGCAATACACTATGGTTCTGTTCTTCCTAAGTGATGAGGATATTTAGAATAATATTATTGTAGAAATTCTTAAAGAAACTTAAATAACTTGTTTAACACCCAAAGCAGTTTGTGTACAACTTTTAGTCATAAGTAGATTTGTAACACAGAAACACCTGAAACTAAGAAAATAGATGTTCTTTGATGGGTTGGTTTGTTTGGTTTTTTTATGTTTGAGTTAGCAGTCTGGGCAAGTAATATGACTGTATCCAGCATTATTCTGACTTTTTTAATCCATTTGTTAGTACTTTGAGAAGAAATGTTTTATACAGATGTTATTTTAAAACTTGTAGGAAATTATACAGACAGAATGCAGATGCCAACAGCATCAAGGTACCAAGTCTGCCTTAAAAAGGTGATTCTTAAGGTGATTAGGTTCTTCTGGCCCCATGGGACACCTCCACATTTTGTGCTTAGCAAACATTACTTACTCTACCACTGGCCATGAACTGAGTACAACAAAACAGATATGTCAGCCTGAAAAAACACTGGTAATGAAAACAGATTGAGGGAATTAAGTATAATTATCTTAGGCCCTGTTCCAAGTATTTCTCTCATCTGACTTGCAGCATGACACGGAGTTATTGACTAATGGATATTTTTGGGTCTGTATACCTATGTATATCAGATATCTGTGCCAGAGCTTGCTGCCCGATTACCTTATCTTAAGCTGTGATGAGATGTGTCACTAGCTTAACAGGAAATGTGCATGTTTTTTACCAGTTTAACTCATGACATTCATGATACTTTTTCGTTTTTCTTTTCATTTGTACTGTGTTCGTTTTTTATTGCAGTATCTTTTTCTTTCATGCCAACTGACATTCTCTGCTCTCTCTAGGGTCCTCCAGGGGGTGGAGGGCCACCAGGAACACCCATCATGCCTAGTCCTGCAGGTACTGAAATATACTTGAAAATAATAAAAAGTAATTGCAAGGGATTTTAGGAAGTACGCAAATTATTTTTCAGACTTCGATTTTGATGAAGAATCAGCTAATGATAAGTTACGGGTTTTGTGTTTTCTGTATTAGTTTTTTTGTCTTTGCTTTCACTCTTTTTCTCTTCCTGCTCTGTTGCAGACCCAGAGCATTGTATCTCTGCAATTCAGAGCAATTAATTATTCTGGCTTTTGATCAAAATTGCAGTTTCAGCAATAGCAAGTTAAAAAGACACAGTCTTTATTTGCCTTTACTTACGTTCTTTGGGACAGTTCCACCAGTTTGGAAATCAGGGGATTTCTGAATGTTGTGAAACTTCCCTGTACTATGCTATGGGATAGACCTGACCAACATCTGGCTCTTGAGTGATATGTTGCATCCTGCAGCTATGTCATCTGACTGACAGGAAGGTCATGATGGACACATTGCTCCTCTGTGTCTTGCAATAGAGGAGTAAGGGCCCAGAGGAGCCATAATCATGTCCTACCAGTGATCTGTTCCCAGAACTTCAACTTCCCTGTTTTTTCCCCTAAGTGAATAGTCTGTATCTTGCAACTTGGACCACATGAAGATTTTGGCCAGACAAAAGATTGGCCACATTCCAACCAAGGTTTGAGGAAGCAAGGAAGAGGATGGGAGGATTTGGGATGGCTAGCCAGCTTGTCAAGGCTTAATAGGTGGTCAGCTAGATGTAAGTATTGCCCTCCATCAGTGTTGTGCAAAGATTCTGATGCCAAGGTGGAACTGCAGGATGTAGAGGATGCTGTCCTCCCCCACGGATAGAATCCTGCTGAAATGCAAGACGCAATTGCATCTTGTGTAACATAGTATTCACTAGCTACTCCTTTTGTAGCTACTTCTTATGTAATATCAGTATTCAGTAGCTACTCCTTTTGGCCTGTATCTGCCTTTGTAACTCACTTTCACCAGTTAAGAGGTCCCCCATTCACCTCAGTGATGTTGCGGCATCCTCAGTCCTTGCATCATACATGTTCTTGCTGTCCTCTACAGCACAAGAGGGTAGGGAATTTTCTTAAGTAGCTATAAAAATTCTTGCAGCAGTGTAACATCTTCATTAAACACAATTACAGGGCTTTAGAATAATGCAACCTAAGATGAAGTATAGGATTCCTTGTTCATATCATTACTGAAAAAGATAATCAGTGCAAGCTGGCGTTTAAAAGTCAGAGCACCTTTTAACATAAAACAAGCTTATGGACAGCCTGCACTTCCTCAGCACTGCAGTTATGGCAGGTGTTAGTCTGTCTGTGTGCTACTCAGACGAAACTTCTGCTGACAGTTTTTCCCGCTTTCAGTCAGAGACACGAGGGTGTTTTGAGGTTCTGCTTTCAAAAGTATGAAAACACTTACGAACTGGCCACCTGAGAGTTTTGCAATGGTATTTATTTGCCTCTGAGACAAACCAGCTCTAAAGGTTCCCATGGCCCAACCACCCTCTATGTGCTTTGACATGAGCCAGCAGAACACAGGGAAACTTAGGGAGGTGTGTTGCAGAAGGATCTGATGATGGAAGAACTTTTTGCCTACTTCATTGAACTTTAAAAATAACTTCCTATATGCCAATCTTACTTTGATAACTTCAGGCTAAAAGCTTTTTGTCGCACCCCTACTTCTGCAAACAGCGTATTTAAATAGTCTAGTGATACATAGTGCTCTGTTATATAATGGAATTATGTATTCACCAAGGTGAACTAATGCTTAGAAAACTTGTCTGAGAAAGGTTAAGAAATGGACAAAAACCTTGATTTTAACTTCCCAGAGTACATACAAATACATTCTTACAGAAGGTCAGGCCGCATTCCCTCTTCCAACTCATTTTGGTGGGCTCAATTTTCTTGCTTTTACTATTTCTAACTCGAAAATTCCTCCGTCACCTTCTTTTTGAAAAGGAATTACAGCTCAGCAGTGGTTTTTGTTTGTATTTGTAATCTCAAAACTCTTGATTCAAAGAGATGGAATGGTCTTTTGGAGGATCCAGGTGCAGAGTACTAGGCTATTCTTTATTCTTTTTGTAGGTACTATAGTGGTGCTGGGTTTTCAGAGTTCCTTGTATTTTTTTAAATCATGCTGTCCCCTAGGGGTGTATTTGACTTTCGTTTGGTCATTCTTCTCTCAGCAAACCTTTCCATTACATGACATATCTCTTGGGAAGTTCCTCTGGGAAAGGTTTTGCCTAGTTTGTCTACCATCTGCTGCATTTTTTGCCTTCTCTTTCGTACAAATATTGATGAAAGGTGTTAAGATGTTGTGGGTGTGTTAGCACTGGGGATGAGCTGGAGATCAGAATGAGTAATCTGTGTCTAATGGTTCTTAGGCATTGATTTCTTAAGTTCAACCACACAGTTAGCTGGATTGTCTCCTGCATTTCAACTCTGGAGTTGCTCCATCTGAATGTTCATGTGCATTTATTGCAGAAGGACTGAGATGCAATATAGCTGTGTCGGCATCTGGCAAGGGCAAGTGAAACTCTTGGCAGAATTTACTAGCTTAAGGACCATCCTGTGCCAGGATGCTTTTGTTGGTTTTCAACTTAAAGAGGTTTTTTTGAAGCATTGCACCATGCTGTACCATTAAGATACATTAAAGCTTTCCTTGGAGTCAGGATCTTTGCACAGTGTTCCACTGAACGGTTAGGTATATCCAAAATCAAATAGACTGAGATGGATGAGAATAAAAATTTTTCATGTGCTATCCTAACTTGAACTCTGTATAATGAGAAGCTACTTATCATTTTTTTATAGATGGAAAACAAATTGCAGGAAGTATTGATAAGAAACTCCTGTTCTATAGAGAGAATTGAAGATGTGTGAAGTAATTCAGAACTCCAGGAAAAAGAGGTTTATGGAATTAAATAGTTATAGCTACTTGGTGATTTATAAACCTTTTAACAGTCATGCATAAAACTAGAGTCTAGACGTAGTCACTTAGGAACCATTGCAATTATTTCTGTTCATAGCTCTGTTTTGTGGTAGCAGTAGATAGAAAGGGAATGAAATCTATTATATTGCCTCTTTGTATCAGTGATTCAGGCACAGAAATAATATGAACAAAATGACAGGATATGTATTAGGTGAGTAGTTTTATTGAAAGGTACATATTAGCACTTAAAATAATCTCTTATTACAGATTCAACCAACTCTGGAGACAACATGTACACTTTAATGAATGCAGTACCACCTGGACCCAACAGGCCTAATGTAAATATGCCTCTAGTTACATGCTTCTTTGAATTATGCAGGTTGTTTTTTTTTTCAATCCAAACACTATGTTTCCATCACATATCATTAATACTAAGTTCATAATTTTTATAGGTGACACTTCAGTTGCTTCCCCTCACCATGTACTTTTTAATGTTTCCCAAATCATGTCAATACATGCAACATACAGATCGGAGCATATTCTTCTACATAGAAAAGATCTTAGAAGCTCTGCATGTGGATTTTGGGGATGTCTGTGATGCAGTAGACTTTGGTGTGGTAGAACATCATCCTAGGAGCTGCCAGTAAGCATTAGTTTCAACATGATTCAAACTTCTGTTCAAATAAAAGTATCTATCCTTGAAAAGGGAGGGGAAAATTGCTGAAGGTGACCCAGTGCTATGTTGCCCTGCTCTTCTGTGAAAGAGGACAAAATGAATGCCTCTGAGAAGAAACCAGCTTCCCTGTTTGTCTAAATGAGATGTTAAAAATGAAATTCATTGATAACATTTAAATATTTGCCTAATGAACTAGTTAACTTCTGACTGTTTAGCCTAAATTTCAGCAATTCTAATGCTTACAAAAATCTGGATTCTCAGGTAAAACCTGAATCTTCTTTGATCTTTCTCTATGGCTTCAGTTTTATTGTGTTTCTCTTGATTACAGCCACATTTCATTTAATCATGATCCATATTATGGGCCTTTTAGAGAAGAAAAAAAAAAGCCAGTAGGACCTAAAAATTTAGCTATTTAGATATTTCTAAATCATAACGCAGTGTATTCTATTTTTTTTTCTATGATGTTAACATCATTAAATGTTTGAAGAACAAAAATTAAGATTAATATCTGAAATTGGTCAGAAACTTCACAAAGGTAATGCAGAGTAGTCCAACTGTCAGTATAAGATGGGCCTTGAAAGCTGTTAATTGATCACTTCATTCATTGAAGGGAATCATAAAGTTTCCTGTAACCCCAGGAAAGAGAGTACAGCTAGGTCAGCACTACCAGATTTGAAAGTCATACCCAAGGTGTCAAAGTAAATAATAAATTATTCCTAAGCTATATTCCAGCCTACAGAGAGGTGAGAGTTTCATGAAGGTAATATTGGGAAAAGTTAAAAGAAACAATGATGTTTTCACAGTCTTCAAATGACATACTTTAATTTGACTTGCACATTCAGACATAGGACTGTGCATTTTTCCTTCACTTTTTTTTGTTTGTTTTTTTGTTTTTAATGCTGACAAATACTTTGTTTTTATTAGATTATCTACAAAAAGTTGTACAGTAATATCAGTTTTCAATGTCTGGTCATTTTATAGTTTCCAATGGGGCCAGGGTCAGATGGACCTATGAGTGGACTGGGTGGAATGGATTCACATCATATGAATGGATCATTAGGTAATGATAGTAAATATTACAAGCATTGTGAATTTTCTATGACTAGTGCCATTTTCTATGACCAGTTCTCTGAGTTATGTGGAAGACTGTTTGTAAAAGCCTTTTAAAATTGAAAAAGCTGTGTATACATTAGTGAGAAGTATTAAGGTACTCTTTTAAACAAACGAGTTGGCACCTCTGGAAGAAAAATACTGTATTTTAGTTATATTAGAGAGTATAGTTTTGATGCAGTTAATGAAAAGCAGTCTGAAAGCATACCATCACAGTAATTTAGAGTTGAAGGCTTAAAAACTATTTTTACTTACCTCTGTTCCTCTTTGAAAATCTGGGGGAGGTGTCATTGTGAAATGCTGATGCACGTTCTTATAAATTACCTGGAAGTGAATTATTACATATTTTGAGGTATGTGTTAAGCTGGTTTTATTCCAACATTTACATATTGTCATTTGTTCCATACTTAACCATATGTCTGTTAAGTTTATTACTCTGTACTCACTAGCCACTTCAGACAGTTGCCAATTTTAATGCACCCAAAAGAGCATGAGCTCGGGTCAGAGCATGCAGAGGCAGGGGAAACAGTGTACTGCTTGGCTTTTGATGCTGTGATTTTTGAAGGACTTGTATCTAGGGGAGAAGCCTTGCACAACTGTGCAGAATAATACCCTGCTTTATCTCCTGACTATCCTAGCAAACTCTTTGCTCTTACTCTTTGCTGGAAGCCTGATAGATGTTTGAAAGGGATTTTAAGAAGCAAGCTACAGCTAAGTAAATTGCACTTATGCCTTCCTCTTCCATGCTTGCAAGGTAAATAAATACTCTGATTTTATTTCTGCTCATACCCTTCACTTCCACCTGCACCAAGGGGTGCCAGTTATGCAGGCAACAGGGTGGAACTTCAGACTGTAAAGTTCTTTAGATTTTCTTCTTCTATCCCCCTGTTCCACCAGCAATGTTCTCTTGTGCCTCCAACAAAGGGCACCAGCAACACCCTGCTAAGCAGTGTTTTTCTTTAGGAGGAGAAACCCAAGCAAGCTAAACATGGGTCAGGAAGGCAGAAGCCAAACTGCTAGTGCTCCCCTTGCTGTTATCCCCAAAGAAAAGCTCTGTTGCTTTCCCAGCACAGGCATGGACTAACCTAAACTCTGCATGGTTTTAATCCATACTTCCATGGTGGGCAGAGATTTGTCAGTCACAGCCCAAAAGCTGGAGGTTGTGAGACAGGAAATACAAGCTGGTAGGACAAAGGGAGAAATCTGAAGAGGCTATGGAAGGTTGAGAAAAAACCAGCTATCAAACCTTATTTAGCAGACATGTTCTGAACAATTAAAATTCAGCAGTACGCATCTGTCTCCTAATAGAATTATCTTTTTTTCTAGGAAAGCATGTCCCCGAAATTCCTAGATTACTTTGCATAAGGACACCTGGTGATTTTACAGCCTTTCTTTACATATTACAATCCTAACATTCGTTGTTGATTTAATTAAAAACCATGCATGTTACATTCAAAGAAATTAAAAATTATGTAAAAGGTAATAGCATCTTTTTCTGTCACGTTTCTATAGCCTGAGAATTATTTTTGGCTAAAAGAAAATAAATTAAATTGAAACAGTTATGGAAGGATTTTACATGCATCTAAGCATTTGCTTAGTTACTTTCTCTAGGGGAAGAGATGAAGTGCTTAGTCAAATTAATGATGACTGCTTTCTAGGGGTAACTTCATATCTAAATCTTTAAGGAGAAGAGGGCTGGAAGGGATCCTCTGCATTCATTTCCATGCTGCAGTAGGCAGCTGTGTCTCATAATCAGATGGATAAATGGGTCAAGGTCTATCTTGAACTTCTCCAGTTTCTTTGACCATAACCTTTCTATTGGGTGTCTATTCATAGCTCTGAAATTTAGATAGAAATCTTTTCCTGATTTTCACCAAAATTTATCCTTTGGGCTGTGACAAGATAGCTCTTCATAACATTTATGTATCTGATGTATTTATAGAGAGAAATCATATTCCTTCTCAGCCTTAATTTGCTTGGCTAAGTATAGTAAGCTATTTCAGTCTTCTTCCCCAGCTCCCATTTTCTTGATTGATTTCTCTGGTACTCTTCTGGGTTTGTATTCAGTACTCCTGTAGAATATGTCTTTCCTGAAAATAGGTGACCAGAATTGTTTACTGTCTGTTGATGCTAAAAATGCTTTTTTTGATATATTCATCCTAAGGTTTTATTTCTTCTTTGCTTTACCAGAGTGAGAGGTACAGCATGTGAAAAAAATTCAATAGTCTTGCACTCGTTATGTTTAATTTTATTTGATTTCTATTACTCTGGTCCTCAGAATCATCTGCTTTCTTCTGAAGGATACTGTCATCATCAGTGTTTGTAATGAATCAAAACCTGAAGTCATTCCAGCCAATTTCAGTAGTGGGCTTCTGCTTCTGCAAGCAAAGACATTGATGAAACCCTCCTAGCTGACCTTAGTGATAACAGTGGTCTTTTTTTTCCCTAGGAACATCAACTTTACTAGTTAGTTGTCTCTTTTTTTTTTTTTTTTTTTTTTTTTTAAATACAGTTAATGCAACATTTTCCTTGGAAGATAATACCGCAAATGAATTGCATTACCTGTCCCCTAGTTTCTAGAGTT
>WYDI02035293.1:0-10389 GCA_009867235.2 Psittacus erithacus
GAGAATCGAAAGAATGTAACTCCCACGGGTTGAGGTAAGAACAGTCCAGTAACTAAGGTATAACACAAACTGCTGCTACCACCAATAATAACGATGAGATAAGGGAAATAACAAGGGAAGTGAATACAATCACCACTCGCCGACAGAGCAGAGAGCTAGCCCTTCTGGGTAGCTCCCAGTTTACATCCTGGACATGACGTGCTGTGGTATGGAATACCTCTTTGGCTTGTTTGGGTCAAGTGTCCTGTCTCTACTTCCTCCTGGCTTCCCCTCCTCCCAGGGCAGAGCATGAGGCTCAGAAAGTCCTTGATCCATTGTAAACATTCTAAGCAGTAGCTAAAAAACATCGGTATTATCAGTACTGTTCCCAGACTGAAAGTCAAAAACACAGCACTGCCCCAGCTACTAAGAAGGAGAAAAATGACTGCTACTACTGAATCCAGGACAAGAGGTTATAATGAAATCAACCCAGATCAGAAATATGGATTATAATAATAAATAAGAGTGTGACTGGGCTGCATGTATTTAGTATATAATCTTGTATATTGACCATTTTGCTAGAGGCTTCTTACTTATTTCTTAAATTTTGTCTCACCTTTAAGGAATGATTCAAATTATACTTCCCCTCCACCCCCAAAAACAATAAAGTGAGGAGGGACTTGGATGAGAAACTGGAAAAAATAGACAGGATTGGGAGAGAAATCTACAAACACGGAAAGTACAGGCAATTCAAATAATTAAAGGGTAAAAGAAAAAGATGTGATAAAAGCAGCTGTGGGAACACTTAGATTAATTTACAAATAAGCTGCTTCATTTTGCATTCTCTTTTTTCCTTTTGAGTGTTTAAAAGGGCATGTCTCCCAGGCTTAATCAATTGCAATGAATTATGCTTTATTTTGGTCAAATAGTTTGTTCTCAGTCTTTAGGTAAAGTACCACTAATTAACCATGATTTTGAGTCCAATCACCCTCACTTTTTTTTTTTTTTTTTGGTCCATCTAGAAGTTCAACCATCCAGACCTTAATGTGAGAAATAGTGTTGAATGCCTTGTTACAGACAAGATAGTTGGCATACCTGACTTTCCCATGTCTACAAATCTAGTAATTTTATAAAGAAGCATTGTATCAATGTTTAGGAAGGCAGTTGAAGACCAGGACACCTGTAGTAGCATTCTCGTAAATGTTTATAGTACTCTGTGTTGTTTTGGAAACTGGCGGAGTGGCAGATTTCTAATGCCTGTCTGTTGAAGGGGTGGTGAGCAGGACTGGAATTCTGTGTAATAAAGAAATCCTATACAAAAGAGGTGAACTTAATTTGAATGAAGAAATAGGGCTTTTGAAATTGAAAACTTACTAGCTTTTATACAATTTTAAGGGCATGGTAAAGTCAGAAAGAATGAAAGAGAGCATTATTCGGCACTGAGTATCTGTTGTTGATGAAATCACAGGAATTCTGTATCCTTGAGCAAAGATGTAGCAACTCTGAATTCTTCAGTTACAGGAACTCTCTATAACAACAAGCATGATGAATTTATAGTCAATGTCCCTGTAGATTCAATCAAAAAATCACTGCATCTCTGCTGTTTCAAAAAAGGAAACTGCATGAAAACAAAGATGAGCAAAGGAATCCCTACAATGACAGCTCTTATACTTCAGCATGAGAATCCCAAGTGCAAATACAGTGACTCAGTATGTCACTAATCACCTAATGTATAATTTATTATAAGCAGCTACAGAGTATGTTCAGTATGTTAAAATAACATCTGTTACAAATAACAGTATGGTAAGAGGTGAGATCTGATCCACTCATATGCACAGTGTAAGGGACTGAAAATTGCTATCTTATTTCTTGACTTCTGGAGGTCGTTCGTGAATACAATTAGATCAAGACCCTTCATTACCCTCTCCACTTTGCTCGCCCCATCAAGGATGGGAGTAGGTAGGACTGGCCGCCTGCGACGTTTTAGACGCTGAAAGACAGTGTGAATAACATTGCATCCCACAGATTGTGTAAAGTGCGTCGTAACTTGTGGCATGCAGCAGAAGATTTTTGTGAATCTAAATCTAATCTTTTGTCTAGAATGAAACCTTGTTTGTGAGGCAAGGGCCAACTGTGATGAATTGTAGAAAAATTCTTACGAGTCTCTGAACAGATAAGAAAGTAGACTTCAATATAGATAAATGTAAAATGATGCTGATGGCAAAGAGTGTGGAAGAACCTAACATGCCATTTAAAATAGACAGCCAATCATTGCATTCAGATGGTAGATTTCAGGAAGGAGAGAGCCTCAGAAATGTAAGCTTGCTCATCACTGGCAGTCACAAAAGAATTGTTAAGGCTTAATAGGAAGGCAATAGAGATCAGAGAAAATTGTAAAGCCACTGTAAAATTGCATGCTTTTCTAGATGTATACTTTGTACAGCTCTCCGTTAGCGTGAGAGAAAAGAATGGTACAAAGCCTGAAAAATTAAGGAATCATGGTAATAGTGATCAAAGATGCAGGAAAATCTTCCACCCAAGAAATAGTAGGCCAAGACTCTTCAGTCTTGAAAAGAGATGTCTAGGAAAGGGTATGACAAAGAAGTTTATTGAGTTTTCATATGGGTTGCATGAGGAGAGCAGAAACGAATGATTACTCTCTCTTGTCTGATATATGAACGTGGACTATCAATTTACGCTAATAGGAGTCACACTGACAATAAATTAAGGGAAGCAGGTCTTCATGTATTGGTTATCCAGCCATGGAACTGATAGCCACAGGACATCGTGGCTTCTAAAAATATGGAGACTTGAGAAAAGACCAAAGTGATTACAAAACATTCTCTGTGTGGTTTTGATTCCTAACATTCAAATTAAATTGAATCATTTTAAAACAAGCTACGTGTTTGTAACTCACTGACTATTCAGACTGATTCGAGAACTGAGAATTACTTGTTACAGACTTTTGTAAATTATTAGAACATTCTTGGGCAACCAAACAAAAGCCAATCTTAAATTTCTTTCTGAGTGTGAGCTAAAAGAAAGCTCAGAAAGCTTTCTTTCAAAAAGCAAAGATGCTTTTTCTGGTCATAGTAATCTAAATTTCAACAATTGTTATTGAAACCATTGTTGTTACTTACATCAATTACCTAACAAATGTGATGACATATTTCAGCTTGGGCACATGTTCCAAAATCTGCATTTTCTACTTTATGCATATTAAGGTCTTTCTTGATAATCCTTTTCAAACACAATAAGATTGCCAAAAATTTGAGTGAAAAGAAATTGATGAAAGACAAACAAACTTTGCTTTTGGGAAAAAAAAAAAAAAATCAAGATCAACATGCACAAGGGAAAACAAGCCAAAATGGAAACAAATAAAAGAAACACAGAAACATGGATTGGACAGAGAGAGAAGTTTTGCTAGTTTATTTAATCCAATTCTTTTCCTCAAATAATCCCAAAATGCAGCCGTTGGTACCTTTGATGTGAAAAAAATGTTCATTAATTAATGAGAACTATAAGCCATAACAGCGCTTCTTAATTTAAGAAACTCTTCCAAGTTACATGATAGACTATAAAGTAGTTCCAAAGCTTTCGTGATTAAAAGCAGCGTTTCTACACGTAATAATATTAAGAATTTGTAGATTTAAATCATATTCCTTCAAACATATTTTTTTATTTAGCAAACTCTGCTGATGTTCATCTACAAAGTTATTTTTTGCTTTTCCCTTCGTTACTGCTCCTGTATTTTATCCTCTGAGTTCAATAATGATTTAATCTAGTCAAAAAAACCTTAAAAAAGCATACTTGAGGTAAAGTGAAATCTTGAGTGTCAAGATTGCAGTTTATTATCGTTTCGCTATTTGGTCTGCTAGTCAGGGTCTGCTTAGCCTGGGGAACAATACTGTATGTGAGAGTGGATACACGAGAGTAGATTGTGGTTTCTTTTTAATTCTGTTCTTGTTTCTGTCATTCTTTAAAGTGGAAAGCATGTTTGATGCCTGGTTGATATTGCTTGTGAAGCTGAATATTCCTTTTTCTCAGTCACTGAGTATTGGGAGTTGATTGGTACTGGCTTGTTATAGTCATTGCTTGAGTTCTTACATATATGAAACATTAGTTTCTGTAACTGTAAAATTAGGATTCATCTAAGGGATTTGGTTCCTGTCATGTTAACCTGTTGTTAAAACTGGTTGTTAAGGTTTCAGCCTGCGACGGATTGTCCTTGGCCAGATGCCAGGTGCCCACCAAGGTGCTCTATCATTTCTCCTTCTCAATCAGACGGGGGAGAAATATAACAAAAAGCTTATGGGTCAAGAATAAGGACAGCAAAGGATCACTTGCCAATTATCTTCATAAGCAAAACAGACTGGACTCAGGGAAATTAATATAATTTGTTGCCAGTCAAATCAGAGTGGGGTAGTAAGAAACAAACCCAAATCTTGAAACACCTTCCCCACCCATCCCTTTTTCCCAGGTTCAGCTCCACTCCCAATATTCTCTACCTCTTCCCCTTAGGGGCATGGGAAATGAAAGTTGCAGATAGTTCATCACACAATGTCCCTGCTGCTCCTTGCTTTGCTGCAGCATGAGGTCCCACCCATGGGAGACAGTTTTTCATGAACTGCTCCAGCATGGATCCCTTCCACGGGTGCAGTCCTTCAGGAACAGATTGCTCCAGCGCGAGTCCCCCACAGGGTTGCAAGTCCTGCAGCAAACCTTCTCCAATGGTAGCTCCTCTCTCCACAGAGCCGCAGGTACTGCCAGGAGCCTGCTCCAACACCGGCTTCACATGGGCTCACAGCCTCCTTTGAGCATCCGTCTGGTACAGTGGGAGTCTACCACAGGCTGCAGGTGCATATCTGCTCCACTGCGGACCTCCATGGGCTGCAGGGGCACAGCCTGACTCACCATGGTCTGCACCAGGGGCTGCAGGTGAACCTTGTGCCTCTCCTACAGCTGCTGTTCCACAGCAATTTTTTTCTGCTTAAATACATATCCTAGGGGTGCTACCACTGTCACTGATGGACTGTCTTGTCTAGCAGTGGGTCTGTCTTGGAGCCAGCTGGCATTGGCTCTATTGGATGCTGGGAAGCCTATAGGAACTTTTCAGTAAAGCCACCCCTGTAGCTTCCTGCTGCCAAAATCTTGCCACACAAACCCAATATACACTCACAGAACACCTCTTTCTTGTTGCGAGATTTTTTCGTAGTTTTTTGGAGAAAGAGGTGATGGTGGGGGTAGCAAAATCAATGAGAACACTGCCCTTCTGTGTCTTGGAAGACTTCTGCTTAGTTTTTCTGGTTTCCTATGACTTAACAGAAAGCTTGTATAAGGACATGCAGGATCTGATGTGGTATTATTTCACTCATGTTTTTTGTTTATTTCAAGGATATGCAAAGTAGTTACTGCTAATGCAGGTATGTCTGATAATGGATATTTTTGCCTGTCATAATTTTGTAAGCATTTCCTATATTTTATAGCAAGAGTATCCAGATTTAAAGTAAAGCTTAACTTCAAGGAGTAAAGTGATGTTTTATTTTGGCATTAGATTTGATACATCCTCAGGATTGCATGAACTCCTATATCCATATTAGATTTTGGAAGGTTTTCCTTACCTCTTACATAATTACGAATTTATCATGGTTATTTTGGTAAGTTTGCGTAGCTGTATTCAAACTTAGCTGCTTGTATGTGAGGATTGTTCTTTGGAATCCTATGCATAGGGTTAGAAAATGCTGCTTTCCCATTTTACTCTCTTTAGAAGCTGATTTGATTTATACTTGTTGATTTAAAAGTACAAGTAAAGGACACAGGCAATTTAATAGGACCTAAAAACTTCCATTTCAGATGTATGTGTTGAAGAACCAGACATAATGCCTCCTGTGACTGAGCTACACAGTGTATCAGAGGTGTGATGTGTTTATGATTTTAACCCTGAGGTTATCTGACTGTTCCATAGAAGCTGTGGAGTTGCCTGTCTGTCCTACACAAAGGAACACTTTCTTGATCCTGGTTAATCCACGTGATCACAGCAGGTGTTCAGGCACCTGCAACTGACTCGCCAACAGACACGTAAAGGGGCATCTTCTTTCTCATCTTGATGCAAGTGAAAAATAACAGTTTCTGGATCATCTGTCTCCTAACATCTCTAGCTGCCTCCTTTCACCAAGCAGGACCATACCAGCTTCCCATGAGCTGGAAGCAGCAACAGGGACATGATGATCACAGCTGCTCTCTCCTTATGCCTTTAACAACTTCAGAATTTATTCTTTCAACTTGTGGTTGAAGGAACTGACAGATATCAGATATTTAATTTGGATTTAATTATTTTCATTTGTTACTGCAGATTATTGCCTGTAGAACATCGATTAGTTATTACACAATGAAGTGGTAAAACCACACACTCTTCTATGTAAAATAATGTGTCTACCTCTGGTTTGCAAAATTCTCTCAGCATTTTTAGCACACAGAAACCTTTATGTAAATTTTTTTGGGTTAAGATGCCTATCGTTTTTGCTCTTTTGAATTCTGAATGATTGCTTTGTAGTTCACTGACTATTTTATGAAAGTCCGTTTCATTTAGCGATGATCCCTACGGCTCAAATAAAATGTAAATGGATTAGGTTCCAGGTCTTGTGAATATAATAGGTGAGATGATCTTGGAAGTTCCTCCTTCTGAACTTCTATCTAAAGCAGCTTTTTAAAAGTAATTAAAAGCTAAAGCAGACTAGTGTATGTCTCTCTGTCTCCTTTCCCTCAGCACTGTCTGCAGTGCTATGCAAACCAGCTATGACTGATGCAGTCATACCCCCTTGCAGTAGTTTGCTTCCCCTGTTCAGCTGTTCCTCTCTCAGGTTTCACTGTTTCCGCATGTTCATTTATAAGCTTTATCAGATTGACTAGCTTAATTTTGCAGTGTTTCTTTTCTGCTGTTATTAAGGGTAACTAGTAAAAGAACAGTAAAATGTAAATAATTTACACATTTTGATGAACAAGTTGCCTGAGGGTTAAAAAACACTTCAGCATTTTCACTGTAGTGCTGTGACAATGAATCATTACTGATACCCAAGTGTGCCAAAGTCCCAGGTGCACAGCTTTCAAAAACAACAGACACAAACCCAGCAGTATTTTTTTTCTCATTCATCAATTTTGTGAAGCCAAATTGGTTTCTTGGAACCCCCACAGCAATTTGCAAATGATGTATGAAATCAAATATTCTTACCTGTAGAGTGCACAGGGAAAAGAAAAAAAAAAAACAAAACCTGCTTTTCTGTCAGTGCTCTGACATGCTATTTCAGTGATATAGCATGTCACTGAATATCCATGACAGCATATCCAGTCAGAAACTGTCAGAAAAACACTAGTTCCAGATGCTGTGAAAAATATAATTTACAAAATCCTTGTGCATATTTTTCTTCTTCAACTTTCCTGTTTGTTCTCTCAGCTCTGTTAACCTTGATAGTTTTGTCTTTTAGAAATCGTATTTGTTCATGCAAGCTCATCTTGAGAGCTTTCAGAAATATTGGAGTGATTTTTCTTGTCTTTCTCTAACTGATCCTGGCTTGGGGAAGTGTATGAACTGGATAACTTCTCAAGGTCCGTTGCTTTCTCCTGTGATTCATTAAGATTACCCATGCATATTTTCACTCTGCTGATTTGCTTATATAATATTTCATTCCCTAGATATTTGCCAGCTGTGTCTGTAGGCAGAGTAAAAACCTTTCTTCAGTGCTAATTCGGTTCGTTTTCTATTCTTGTAATTTTAATAGTAAAATTATTGCTCTTCCTTTCCATTTGAAATGGAATGCTCGCTATAAAAGGTTTGCAATTGTATACTATCTCAGATCATGTAAAATTCTGTATATTATTAATCTCTTCTACTCTCTGTTTTGGTTACCCACATCAATGGTGACATGGTAGACAAATACGTGATAAGTTACTAAAGGGTGTGTGGGGATTTCTTGTTTAATTTCATTAACACAATGGTACAGAGAGGAAATTTTCACATGGCAGATGTAATGTGAACCTTGAATAGTCACTTGGTTTTGCTCAACTAAAATTTAAGAGCACAAAGGTGACGTGTCAGTTGAAGGTCAGAAAATGGCATTAATAAAAGAGAAAAAAGGTTGTTGTGGGTCAGACCAAAGATCCATCCAGCCTACTAAACTGTGGCCATTAGATCTTATAGGGCAGATGTCTAATAAGAAGAACAGGGCACAAAATGTTTTTCATTTGAGCTGTTCTCAATTTTGAACTGGTTTTGGCTTACAAGACCTTTTGAACCAAATGGGCTTTCAGTGTATTTTGCTTCCATGCAATTTTACAGTTTACCCTGGAGGCTCCGTAAACTTCTTGCATTGTCTGAGCAACTGCCTCCTTTGCTCCGAATCTGGCTTATCCACATTTCATCTTATGCCCCAGCCCTTACACTGTAATTTCTCCATATCTACTGTTTCTGTCAGTTTGATTTTATAGTCTTCTGTTATCCCCATCTCTCTTTGCAAGATACATGTCTTTTGAAGATGCCAAGCCAGTCTGTTGTTTCTTATACAGGAAGAGTCCAATGTCAGTGACCATTCTTACCAACAAGCTTTGGACCTTTCGCTGTTTAATTTTATTCATTATTATTTCCTGTCTTATTATTATTTGGAGGACTTAAATAGCATAATAATAATAATCTTTTCTTCTCTATGCCTTTCTTAATCATTCATAATGTTTCATTTGGGTTTTTAACTGCTAGTGAGCTGTTGGTTTTACAGAGCTATCATAATCCCACAGTCCCCACCTAATCAGCTCAGGGCCTATCATTTCATTTGTAAATAACTTACATATGCACATTTCCCTTGCACTTCACTTTACATTTAGCTATGCATATGCATTTCTGCTGCTGCTCTCTCTGTTTTGTATAAGTAAGACTTGTTTAGTTGTAATGGATGGAATAGAGCAGAGAAATCATTAACCTGGATAGCTTTCTTATTTTTCTCCCTTCCTGTCAGACAGTTAGCTTCCCTAGGATATGAAAGCGCTGTTTTGTCTGCTAAGAACCCAGGACACAGACAGCAAACACATTTGTATAAGGAGCTGATACTGAAACTTGAGGTTTGTTAGCTCCAAAACGACAGGCTTCAGACACCTGGGCTAATGTTTCTTCAGTCAATCCTTTCCTGTCCTTGGCAAATCCACAGAGCAATCATGTACTGTATAAAGTTTATCAAGTACTATATAAACTGTACAAAGCCTGGCTCTGGTTGTCATATATGCTTTAGATAAGCAGTATATATTTGGCTGACTGCTGCATCTGATGAATTGTCTTTTAATTATAGATTTATTTTCCTCATTACTATGTTTTTTATGTTTATATGTAGTATTAATGCCTTTGGTAAGATTTACTCCATTATTTCCTCCTTGATACATTATTTTACTCTTTTCCCCTAGTTTTATTTCTTTTCTCTTGGAATAGGTCACCACTAATATTATCCAAGGAGTTTTGTCCAGTTTTGCTCAGAGTTTTAGCACTGTCATTCTAGAATTTTGATTATTTTTTTTTTTTTTTTACAAATTGGTCTTAAGAGTAGAAATCATTTAGGTGTTCCCAATAGCTCACTATCAGTGCTTTTTTAACTGATAACTGCAGCTTTCTCCGAAGCTACAGAAAGGTCTTAGTGGTGTTTACCATATTAAATTTCTCAGTTGCCGCAATAGTGCGTGTTGTACGATGTCATCAGGGAGGGGGGAAAAGAATGATTTCTCAAGGTCAGGTCTTATAGTCATTGATTGATTTTTAGTTTGGGTATTAGAAAAATTGTATCTGTGTGAGAAAGTAGCTGCTGAGGTGTCTCATTCAAATGTCTCTTACTGAAAAACACATCTAGTCTAGCAGCTGCGCTCATCTCATATAAGGTGTTCACAAGCTATATATTTTATCTATTGAACTTTAAAAAAAATATATTAAAATCCTATTGCATGCAATTATTCTTTTATTTTCTCCCATTGCATTTCAGAAATTGCTTTAAAAGGTATTTCTTTAGAGGTCTGAATCTTCAGATTTCATTTTTTTGAAGAGCTGGATCAATCAGAACTCCCTTTCATCCAGCAGCGCACACAGAACCTGTTTTAAAAAAAGGAAAATAGTTTCGTTTGCACAATGTTCTTTGTGTTATATTGTAAAGTCTTCATCAGACTTATTTCTTCCTGGTTTTCTTGTACAAATATATATAATTACAGAGTAATTTCTACTGGAAAGGATCTCAAGACTTCTCTATTTAAACCTCTCACGCAAAGCAGGGCCAGCTACAAGGTCAGCTCAAGTTGCTCAGGGCTTTATCTACCTGTCATGGGTTCAGCAGTAGCAGTCATTTTTTTCTCCTTCTTAGTGGCTGGTGCAGCGCTGTGTTTCTAACTTTC
>WYDI02035294.1:8990-101571 GCA_009867235.2 Psittacus erithacus
CTGTATTTCCTTCTACCTCCTCTTTGACATGAACAGTATAAACCTCACATTTGTTCTCACTTTATATTAATACGCATGGGCACACTGTGCCCTAGAGTCAAATGGAAAAAATCAGCTCCACAATAAACGATTGTACTAAGAGTACCAGATCTATTTATTTTACTAATTAGGAAGAGCAGTCTTGTATTATGCTTCTATATTAAAGCATGAACTTGTGTAGCTAAGGGCTGTATACATAGAAAATACAGTTCTCCTGTGTACATTCAAAAATAGACTTATCTGTTTATAGCACTGTTTATTACAGCAAATGAAAGGCTCTACTGCAAAATAATATTAAATCTTTTAAGAAATAATTTACATATAATTTTCGTATCTTGGATGAAACAGCAGTGAGGAACATTTGTTAGCAGTTTTTAAAACCTAGAGTTCCTGGTACAAAGTCACCACATTTCAATTGATTTATACATTGCACAGCCTAATCCTTCTGTTTCAGCAGGCAATTGGGATCATTAGGCATGAATTATTTTAGTCAACAGAAGTTACTGAAGCAACGTAATACTATTTTTTCCTATTGAACTTGAATAAGCAGCTCTAAAGGCTTCTCACTTGCTCACTTGGCTAGTCACCAGCAACAGACTATTACAATGAGTTTTAAGTACCAACACAAAGCTCAGAGCTAATGAATAATAAAGAAACATGCATGTTGTTCTTTGTCACCAAGTGTTATCAAATCCCTCCTGATACCTACACAGGCAGGAATGGTTTTCTGTGCCCTCACTGGCATATATCGGGTATAAATGATTTTCATCTTGAGTGAAAATAAAGCTTCTGCCAATATTGATCACTAATTACAGTGTTGAAAGGCTCAAGCTGTCTCATAGAAGTGCTTCTGCAGGGGCTGTTGGTGTTTGGAGTCCAGCAGCATGAAGCACAGGGAAGGTACCGAGGAGCCCGTGTCGTGATCAGTGCATCCGTGCTGCCTGTAAAACTGCAAGGCTTCCACGTGCACACTTCACTTACTGTGTGATCGTGGTAGGGCAGGATTTCAGCTTGTTTAAATTATCTTGTGCTGCAGAAACGAGCAAGTAAAATAAATGTCTTAAGCTCACACTCCACAAGGATTTCCTTCCAGGTCTGTGTCCTGCATGTAGATTTGTCTTCAGATTTACGTCTTGTACGTCTTGACTTCACTGCTTTTTTTAGGAGTGGGCTCTAGTTTAATTATTTAAAAAGGTCTGTTTAGAGGGAACTGCATGTTGTGCTTCTGACATGATTGACAAGTGACTGACATATGATGGACCAGAGCAGTGGTCATCAGGTGCCGTTTTATACTTAGATGTTCAGGCCTTATTCATGGGACATATTTTTCCTGCTGTTCTAAATAATTAAAATATGAAGGTATCTACAAAAGTGCTCAGACTTTCTACTTGCCTCATTAGAGATTTGTGGGTACAAAGCATTTCCTATTGCATCTTTTAGAACTAATTATTCATGTCATCCTTTATGATGGTCCAGTATGTCAGGTTGTGCCCTAGAATTTGTGCAGTTGTTATGTCTTCTCAGTGCCTTAGTTGCTTTTTGGGTTGTTTTTTTTGGCTTTGGGGGTGGTGGTGGTATTGGATTCTTCTCCTCAGATTCAGAAAGGAGAGATTTGGAGTTCTTATGTGCCTCCTTCCCTCCCTGGCAGAAATTTCTGTTCCAGCTGCCGTTTATTTTTTACAAAATCAGGACTCTTTGTTCTTGTAGACTTTGGAAGATTTAGCAGTTCTCTTGCAGGCTTTGTCAGGTATGAAAGGGAACCACTGTAATTCATGTCTTGATTCAGGGAAGGTTGCCCTCTTTCACTGGCCTAAACCTGCTGTGTATTACCCTCTTTGTGTACCTCAGCAGGTAATACATATTGTTCTGAATTCACGTATTCAGAAGCTTGTGACTCATCAAAAATCCTGTTTCTCCACATAGAACACAGTCATGCTAATGAAATACTTTGCTGCTATAAGGCTTCCTTCAGTTCTCATACACTAAATGCTGTTTTGACTTGATTTATTTTGTTTCAGCTTGTTTATCTGCATAACGGGTATAAGAACTTTTCTTGTACATGAAATGTTTCAAGGTCCATGAGCACTGCTAGAATGTGTTACTTTATTTTTGGTGTACTCATATGCAACTTTCAAGTGTTTCTCTACAAACTTGGATTATTTCTACTGAATTCTAGTTACCTTTTTCTTTTTTTTCCCTCCTTTTCTCTCAGGTTAGCGTGCCTGACGAGCACAATGCTACTTCAGGCAGAAGTGCAAATAAGCAGGTATTCGAAGATTTAACCACAGGACTTCTGAGGGTAACTGCTGTGATTTTCAGATGTCTGATCTCCAGATTTCCGGATGGAAACAATCACTCTACTGCACTGAAGATACTACAAGAAGTGAAAAGTAAATCCTCACTAGTGGAAGCCTTCAACAGCAGAGTCCAAGACCTGATCAGGTTAAAAAAGAAATAAAATAAAATGAAACTTTTCTAAACCTTCTTTACCACAGAAATAAAAATGCAGTGATTTAAGAAAGGAACCAACTGCTTTAACTCTTAACTTAGTAAGAGCAGTTTGTGTGCGTAGTCAGGATGACTATTGAAGTCCTATAATCTCAGACAAAAATGTTCTTCAGAACACTGCAGACGCAGAAATACAGAAAACCAAGAGTCTTTTAATTTGGGGCTTTTTTTGTGTGTCTTTTCCATCAGTTTCATCTCCTAATTACCTAGGAGCCAGCTTCCACATTGTCATTACTTTCTCTCAGCTCTCTATGCCAGCTCTATGTGCCGTTGCTCAAGTGGTCCTGCATATCACACATGCATTCATCTAAGTTTGCTGTAAAATATGTACTTCCTATTACAAAGATTACCCAGTAATTCCTATAATCTGATTTCAACCTGTATATAATATAGCTGTATTTTAATAGAGTTTTCTTTTGTAAGTATATTTCTTGAGCAGAACTTCAATCAAAATCATCAGTGAGTTGTAACAGTTGAGTAAAAGAAAATACACTGATGCACTCATTCTCACTTGAAACATTCTAATTCTTTGGTAAAAACACTTGGAGCTAAATATATGAATATATGTAGTTGCAATATGTTTAGCATATTATATATAAAAGTAATACATATCCAACAATATATTATGCTTACTACAAGTATATATAGTTCTTTTAGTAAATTACATAGTCCTCAGCCCTCTGAAGAAATGAAATTCTTACTGTATGCCACTGAAAATGTGTCCCAGTGAGCATCTTCAGACTTTTCAAAGTCTGATGTGAAGCTGATGGAGACAAAAAAGACAGCTGGAGGAGGAAGGCAAATAGTTGTCATAGATACCAGTGACCTCTCAAACTTTCTTGTTCTCAGGTAACCCACTTTCTCCCCAAACAGGTTTTGATAGAGTGTGAAATTTCAGGATGTTGTATTCTCCCCATTTGTGAATGGGAGGGTGGGAGGTCTGCTTATTGATATTTGTGCTGAACAGACATCTGACACTGACTTGCCCAAGCACAGGCATACCTTTAAGATAAGAAGATGCATGAGAATCCAGCTAGGTCCCTCACCTGAGGCACTTTAGGGGATCTGGTTATAAATGGAGAATGAAAGGCATGATGACAAGGTAATAGCGCAATTAGGAAAAAAAGAGAGAGGGCATTTTAAACTAGTCAAAAACAGACAAATTCTATTATTAATGAGAATCTTTCACCTCCAGGTCACTGTATCGTATGTCTTTGGGTTGTTGATTAAATGAGAGTTTTAGCAAGATAGGAGAAGAAAGAGGAAAGTTGGATATTTTTTAGTTTTTATTTGGGGCTGCTAGACCTGATGCATAAACAATTGTCTACATGCTGTCTTGGTTTCAGAGGGGAAAGCCAAATTATTTCAACTATGCTACGGTGGATAAAAAGCCTGCGAGATGGAGGCAATAGATTAGAGAGCTTTGACATTCCACTTGTCTGCATGCTCAGTTCCTCAAGAAAGGGAGTGCTCCATGCTCTTCTCATTGTCTCCGGATGCCATTAACGAACAGTCCCAGCAGACTGGAAGCTCTCATCCATTTCTTCCCTGTCAAAAGAGCAGCCACTTTGTATCCAGGTGTGGCTGCGAAGGAAGGGGGACAACTAAGACGCTTTGCAGGTGTCAGTCAAACTGTAGAGATGTTCCTAGGAAAAAAGGAAGAGAATATTGATGAGAATGGTTGTGCCTTTTTGTGAGTTATCATCTATCAGTATTAGCTGTATTGAGGTCTTTCTCTCCCCTCCTTTTTCATAGAGATTTCTCTGTGACTGTGATGCATGTAACAGCCAGCTCTGTTCCTGGAATTACTCTGCTAGCACAGGAGAGCTTGCTTATCACCTGTATGATCAGGTGAATTGCTCAGATCAAAATCTGCAAGAAACCTAATGCTAGTAACCTTTATGTTGCTAGATAGAGCAGACAAACTTACCCAAGCAACAAGTGTGCAATTAAGAACCTCTGTGTGTCTTTGGTTTTAACTGCTGTGCTTCAGCAGCTTTAATAATCTTTCATTCTACAGTTAGACTTCTTGCTTTATATCCAGTGTATTTTTATTCTTAATTACTTTCATTGCATCCAAAAGCAGGGTGAACTCTAGCGGAAACTCTAGCTTCTATCCCAGATGAGAGTTTAGTCTTTGAGCAGCAACACTGTCTGAAAACTGGGAAGGTTTTCCTCCCTAATCTTAAAAATCCCTGGTTTCCCAAAATCAGACTGTAAGGCTGTGATTCCCATGTGATGGAATAGTTAGTGTTAATAAATATTTGCACACTTCCCGTGACAAGCACTATATAATCACCATTAGTTATTGACTAGAATGAGTATTATTTGGTGATGTCCTGTACTTAGTCACGTCAGGGTGGTTTTGGAATTAAGGAAACATACAACCAGTGGTGCTTCCATCCCAAGGAGCCTAGGCCCTAAGTGGCAATCCCCAACAAATGCACTTGACAGGCAAGTAGATAGAACGGCATGTCTGTCAAGTCAGGTTATGTCAGCAAAGTGACATGGAGAAAAAATTACTGTGTGCGCTGTTTAAGAGGAATTGATAATGTTCAAAGTATGAGAGAACCTGGTATGTGAAGAGAGGTCTTGGTATGAGGGCTAACAGCAAATGTTTTGAGTATGTTTCTAAGCAATTCAAAGAAGCAGCAGCAGCAGTAGTGATGTGTTGATAAGCAGTAGTGATCTGATCTACTCTCATAATAAAAAAGGAAGCAGGCAGGGCTTTCAGTTCAGACAAACCACCAGAACTCCCTAGCATGGTTTTCTCTGCATTGAGTTTTGGTTGAGCTTCTCAGGAGGCTTTCAGATCCCGATTCTCCTGTACTGATGGTAGCAGGTTGTTACCTGCATGTTCTGTTGGTCCTTTAACTGTTGCATATATATTAAAAATGCAAAAAAAAAGAAAACCAACCGAACAACAGGGTAGTGGTTGTTATGATCCATGTGTTGCAATAAAACATTGTCTGGGTAACATCATTGTCTTCTTGAATTAGCGTGTTCTACAAAGTTTATCTGTTCATGCTAAAAAGAAGTTGTGCTGTTGCAGAGCTATCAAGATTATTATGCATCATATAACTATGGCAAAATTCCATTGGCCTTGTAGGAGCATGGTAAAATAAACATTTACACTCATCTTTCTTGTACAGTATAATATAGATTGTCCTAGAACAGACAGATTTCTTAACAAAAACTACTAATAGTTATAGAGGGCCAGATCTGAAGTTAGTGTAAGTTGAATTGTTTATTGAACCCTTTTAGAAAGCGTATAGAAGTAATCACGACCTGCATTTTGTATGGCTTGGTAGTAGAGAAGCAGAAATTACTTCTTTTGCAAAGTTACCAAAAGTGGCACAGGACTGGTTTTTTAATACCATTTTTCCTCTGTTTCTAGTTACGTGGTGAACATAGGACTGATAGACAAGCTGTGTTGCTGTTTCCTCTCTGTTCAAGGCCCTGTTGATGAGAATCCCCAAATAGCAACTTTTCTACAAAGTGCCACAGCAGTGTTGCATGGAATATGTCAACTCTGTTTTGGTGTCAATGGAAGGTAGGTGCACTTGGTCTGTCCCCTCTGATCTGTTCATCAGGCAACAGCCATTGTAACCCTGTGCAACACCATGTTCATGGAAGTGAGCATTCCAGTGAGGCTGTTCAACAGAACCGTTTGTAGTCACACAGTAATAACCAATAAAGAAACAGCACAGGAAATTCCCTCTGCTTACCCTTTCGTCACTGAGTTGTAATTAGTTACCTGCACTGAGTCTTGATTCTTGTAAGTCATTTATCAGAAATGCAAGCTTCGTCTCCTTTACTCATTGTTAGAGAGAAGGTTTTATCATTGCTAAGTGTCCAGGACTTCAAGAGGTATTTTATTATCAGCTAAAATCACCTCTTTAATTGATTTGTCTCTAGAGCAGCCTAATCCAGTTCCTGTTCTTTAAAATACCACTGTCAGGAAAGGAATTGTATTTTCTGTAAAGAAAAGTATTACTAGATTTGTCAGGGGATTTCCTAATGCAAAATGTTAGTGTAACCTAACCAGTGTTGTGGGGAGTGAGCACAAGGTATGTGTCTGCCACCAAAGCTGGACTTCTTTAATCTACAGTGTAGGACACCTGGACGCTGTGAGAGTCAAAATTTGAGAGCTTCAGGGTGCACATACTAGAATCTGCCACCACTGGACTGTTACACATTTCAGGGAAAAATAAGGCTGACAGCTTTACAATGAATATCTGAGGGGTAAAATATGATGCTAGGGCTGAAAAAATGAAGTTGTTAAAACGTAAAATGAAAAGCAAAGTTGTAGGTAAGAGCTGCTGCTGGTAAGCTCAGGACACAGGCACATGGAAAAAGAACAGCATGAAATATGAGCCCAAAGAGACCATCCCAACTCACTGAAATTTCCCTTTCTGAAAGCTGCCAGCATTTTACATTCCAGGTGAGTGCTGCCAGCAGTCAAATGCTTACTGGAAAAAAAAATACTAAAAAAGATTAAAAATCACCCTTCTCTTAGTGGAATAATAGTTCTGGCTACAAGAGCCAGTAACATAATTGCAGTTTCTGAAGCAGGCACATGCTTCACCCAAATAATAGAGATCTTTGCACCCCAAAATAATACAGCACTGTACAAGCACTTCCTTCAAGAACATCTGTCCTTGGTAGCAGAAGAATAATTTTGGAGGATTGAGTCAGTTATGCCAAGTATCTGATCTTAGTGCCTGCATATACGGCAGTGCTTTGGATTTTATCCAAAGGTGCTGATTGCTCTTGATTTCCAGCTTGGATTGTTCATTTGCGCATAGAAATAAATGAGAGGAATAAACTTTGAAGATTTAAAAACTGTTGTCTTTCACTTCTAGATCAAAAGCTTTCGTGTAACTGATTAAAAGGACAGTTTAAATTAAATGTCTTTAATCGCCTGAGCCCACTCTCATTTAAGAAGTGAACGCAGAGTGTAATTGTGTCGTGTTACAGAAGTCCTTGGTATTCAGGGTGATTAAAATCAAAAAAAGTGTTGCCAAACACAGATTAAGGTGGCAGAAACAGCTCAAATTTATTTAATTCTTAAATATGTCACAATAGAGTAATACATGTTGTGTGATACATGACCTGCAGCACAAAAGGCGGCCTCTCTTTGTGAGAAGTACAGATGCCCCTTTATACATGGTAAATAGTAGTAAGAGGCAATGCAGCCTATTCAGTCAGGATTCAAGGTTTCTCATTCTCCACCTCAGTTGGTATGTTTGAACACCAGACAAACACAGAATCATAGAACATAGGAGCATGCCGTAGTATACTCCTCTGTACCTCAGAGTAAGTGACTGATCATGAAGTTGTTACTGAGAAGGAAAAAATCTAGTAAGTACTGCCAGTGCTCTGACACTGCGGCATGGAGAGAAGTTCTGCCAAAATAAGATCATGCTTTCACCATTCTTGCAAAAGTAGTTTTGAATTGTTGTTTTGATATGTCCTCCTATATAGAATGTTTCCAGGTTGGGAACTTCTTTATGCTCCTCAATGGAGATTGTAGGGACACAAAACTAATTTGTTTTTTTCTGATAGAATTGGTGCAGGCTGTTACTTGTCACTTAAAAAGTTGTCGTTACATTTCTATACACTGCTCTTTATACTGTGTGCAGACCTTGGCCTGCTATGCCGCTGAGTGTCACAGTGGGAAGCTGATAGGACAGCATATGCTGGTGGCTAACGCACTGGGACCCCCTCAGGGTTCTCCAGCCGTCCACAGTGCCTGAAACAATGAAATCCTTTATGGGCTAGAAATGGGCAGGTGCTGCGTGATCCTGCTCCTCTGCTCAGACACCACCAAGCTGCTGTGAACTTCACTGTGACTGTAATCTGTGGTATCCCTGGAGGGCCAGAAGTTAAACAATCCAACTCGGATTTTAAACAAGAGTTCCTGTCCTGTGGGTTAGGCCATTTCTGCAGCTCTGAAGTAAAGCTGTCAGCCTAGACTTCCCTGTCTTCCTCACACAAACATTTCATAAAACTCCCAGATTTAGCAGGATGTTTCTAAGCCAAGCTCTGAATTGATACCCAGTGCTTTATTTGGACTGTTCCTTTATGGAAAACAATTTTCTAGGCAGGGAAGGGATCTCTGTCAAGTACCTCCCTGCTACATCAAGCAAGATGTCACAATAGTATTGATTATTAGAGAATAGATTCCCATTGCATCATGCATGTATCTCAGCACTGAGTATTAAATGAGGTCTATGACTGATATAATTTAGATGATAAAATTTTAAGATATAAACTGAGATATTTTATTTCAGTGGTAGACCTGGAAAAAATGTCCAAAATCATGGACTTAGATATAATAAAGGAAAGTCTTGCTAATGTAGAAACATAAATTGGAGGATTCTCAATTTCAACATCATAAAAAGTTATTGAAAAGAGGGAATCCATTCTGAACATACGTTGTAAACATATCTTATTATAAGGAAGGGATTTTCTTTTCATTAATGGTCAAGGTCTTTAAAAAGATTTAACTCTGGTATTGATCGTCTCAAATGATCATTTTTTGGTAGTGGCTAATAAATGCTAGATTGATTCTTTTAATTGAAGTTTTGCTGTGGATGCAATAGCACATTTTCCAAACAACGTGTAATATCTTTAAAGAGTATTTGGTGAAAACATTAATAACTTTCAACCCCACGTGAACCTTTTTTTGAGAATTTTTATACCCTCATCTGTTACCTAAAAGTATGTGAGAGCTCAAAATAGAGTATTGTCCCATGTTGTATGTAGTGAAAAATCATAAAATGCTGAATATTGAGCTGCCTGTTAGCTGAGCAAAAGATGAACCTGACATTTGATCCTTAGGTTTGAAAATTGTGGCCATGATAATGCTTATTTGTTTTTTGCTTACCTTTAAGAGTAACAGTAGCCAGAATTGAAAACAGATATATATATAACCTGAAATAAAGCAAAATATTAAATAGACTTTATATAGAATAACAGGGTTTATATAGCCATATAAATCTGCCTTGCAATTTGTGTCCTATTCCAGATGTCCAGTAGCAATGTTTAGGGTGAGAGCCTTGTTTTCCAGAGTTTATTATTCTAACTCTGAGCAATGTAAGGCCTGTTTGGGGCCCTTGAGTCCTGAGTACACATATGAAGCATGCTTGGCTTGTAACCACAAGACAGAAAACAGTGAGTGGGCACCGAATGCAAGGAGCATTAGTAAAAATACAGCCATGTTGCCCCAGCTCACCCTTTCCTAATAGAAGGAGTGGAGACTAAGTAAGAAACTGTATGCCATGTCATTCATCAGCACAGCAAGGGTCTTGCTTATGTTCCTGTCTCCTCCTGTACTGCCCAGTGTTCATCAACTTCTGTATCCCTTTTTCACCCTCTAAGTCTCTGGAACTGAGATTTCTGTCCAAGAAGTGTAGTTGCTACTCTGTGGAGGACTATTGTTAATGCCTTATTTTGCTTTTGCCAGTTAGTATGAAGAAACTCATCTAACCACAGGGTTAATGCAAACAGCAGAAGGAAACTATCAGTAGTTAAGTGTAAGGGTTAATCACTAAGGAAGAATGTTCTTCCACAGAGCAGTACAGTGGACTAGCAATAACACAGCCACAGGAGAAAAATGAGTTGTGTGGAAGGAGAATATTGCAAATTGTGTAGCTCAGATGTCCCTCAAATTATGTACCTTTTTGGGACAGCAACTTCTTCAGAATTTTGCTGTTTTCTTGATGTGAGAAATGTCTGCAAGCTCCCTCCTTATTCTAGGAAAATAGAATGTCATAGCAGTACAGTAAGTAAATTGTTCCTGTTACATGTTATCTCAAAACAGTGGTGGAATACATATAAATCTGTGTCAGCAGCTAATGAAGTTGTGGATTACAAGCTGCAGTGGCAGAAAGCTGCAGATATATAGGGTTTGATCCAGGAAAATAGTGGCTGTCTTGTCACAGATATGCAAGGAAGTAGACTGGTCTGTTTTCAGTTTTATTACAGTAATTAAGATAATGTCTGTTTTGGCTGCTGGCTGAAGAATCAGATGCATGTCTGCCTGAATGCTGGCTGTGCTTCTCCCCTCTTCCAAGGGACAGCAGATCCAGCATCAAGTCGTCATTTTAATAATCTTTTCAATTTCCATCAGCTTGTCTTTTGAATGTTGTAACTGTTTAAGGACTGTTAGGAGCTCAGTAAACAAAGTAAAACTTAATCTTGAAGGTTTCCAGTCATCACTTTTACACAGTCCCAGGATTCCAAGCTTGACAGTGGGAATTAAAACAAGGTCTGACAGGTGCTAAATACTTCTTTATACTCCTTTTATTATTATTTTGACATCTCTTTCTAGATAAAATAATTCAGAAGCCAAGAGAACAGATGAGAGGTTTTAAATCCTAATAATAAGGAAAAAGACAACCAGATTATATTCTAAGCCTTTTGAAAACTCCTGGTTCCATTTGGCTCCATGTTTTTAATCAGGAGTGTATATTTCAAATATACAAACATGATAATGTATACCCTTAGAGAGGCTTGTCTGCTTGTTAGCTCAGTCAGTTTTTAAAACAATATATTTTCAGATATAAACAGTTTGCTCCTATTGAAGCTTGGAAAAATTATAGATTTATACTTGTTCTGCAGAGTTTGCTGCTTCTCATCAATGGGTATTGAGTTCCTTTTTTTTAGTAAATAGTGGCATATTTTAAGCAATGAAGTACCACTGTTCAGCATCTTTCTTTGCCTGTGATGGATATGTCCACATTTGAAAATTCTTAAACCTTTTGTTGTAAGTCATAAACCTTTTAGCCGTTCCTGAGACTCGTTGGTGGCAGAAGCTGAAAATCATATTGGTAACCATAATGTAAATGCCCCGCATTTCAGGAAGCTTTTCATTTTAAGATCCTGCAGGTTGTTTGAGCCTAATATAAATATTTGCCTGTTTTTCTGTGTTAAATATAGACACTTAGTAGGGTTTGAAAGCCTATTTGCTTTCCGAGCTATATAAACCAATGTAAAAAATCCAGTAAGTCTTGCTTTCCTTTGGTTCATTGAAGGGATTTTGTCCATCCTGACTACTTTGGCAGCTGCTACAGACACAGAGAATAAGCTTCTTTAAATAGGAGAGTTAGAAGGAGGCACGTGTATAGAAATCTCCTCTCTTTACTTACATAAAGCTTGTGTTTCTTACGTTGTCATCTTACAATATTAAGGGGTTTTATGGGGGTTTGTTTCAGTCTGTGCCCTGACAGAACTGAATTTTCATTGGGCTTACCTTTAAGGTGGACTAAAAATCTGCTGAATGGATGAATGGCATCTGCTAAATGGATTTGGGGGTTAGTATAGATGACTTTAGAAGGTCCCTTCCAAACCAAACTGTTCTATGTATGAAATCCACTGTTGTTCAGGCTTGACCAAAATCACTGAAAGCAGCTTACACAAAGGTTCATGCTTTATTTTCCAACATCTCATACACAGTTTTTTCTACTTTAAATTCTCAACCAGTATGAATAACATCTTTTACCTTTTTATTGTAAACATTCAGGCTTAAAGTGATTATAATTGACAGTTAAAACCAGCAGGAGCCTGTGGCCTGTTCATATACACATTAACTGTCATACAGGCAGCATGAAAAACATTTCTAACAGTTTCTTCAATCCAGCAAACCCAGCAGACTGATATTTTTCTTTTTGTTTAACAGATTTGTCTTGTGGTATCACTTAAAAAATCTTGGTCTCTTCTGTGAAAAAATAAAGCTTGCATTTTGAGTTATTTTCCCATTGACTTTTTTATGTATCTTTTGATTCATTCACTGCTCCAGAGCAGCACAAAATGGCAAAAGGATTTCATCCAGCAATGCAAGCTTTTTCATATGGAATTGTTTAAAAATAATGATGGAGTGAGAGTTGAAAGCAAGCTGACTTTAACCTTTGGTAGAATTGGTCAATGTTCTCATTGCATGTAGTCACAGAAAAGTCTGTGAGATATCATACACAGTAATTAAGTTGGTGTTATTGTTTGACCATGAGCATGGGTTTTTTTTCCTGTTTTGTACTGTTGAAAAAGCTAAGATGGAAATTGGGAAGTACTGGTTAGCAAAAGGAGCTGTGCTCTCCTGGGATACTGTGGAAATAAAACGTTCTGGTTACTTGAGTGTAGTGAAGTGATGGTGAGCACATTTTGGCTACTGCAAAATAAATAATTGGACATCAGAAGGTACTTTAAAGTGAGGCGTACTAAGGAGTCCTCAGACACTCAAAGCAAAGTTGTTGAAATAGTGGCCCCAGAGCTCTTAGCTCACCCTCCTGGTTCATTCCTCA
Organism: Psittacus erithacus; assembly: GCA_009867235.2. Classification (NCBI taxonomy): domain Eukaryota; kingdom Metazoa; phylum Chordata; class Aves; order Psittaciformes; family Psittacidae; genus Psittacus; species Psittacus erithacus. The sequence continues at coordinate 21,842 of WYDI02035294.1, forward strand.
CTTACAGCCAGGCTCAAGTGCCAGCAGGACTTGGAACTATGCAGTGGGAATCTCCACAAAGGCATGGCTAGCAGGGGCAGGTGATGGCTCAGGAAGTGTCTGCTGACTCCATTCAGACACTCACTTAGAGACCACAGAGCTTCAAAATGAAGATTTGGCCACAGGTTCCAGGTGCAGGAAAAGGGAAGTCACGCCATAAATTGTTGTGCGGCGTGGCCCCACCAAAACACGCTCAGAGCTCAAGTATTTTTTACAGGTTCTTATTCTTTACAGAGTAGATGTTGGGGTTGTTACCAGTGTTATGAGCCATCAGATAGATGTTTGTGGTTCTTCCTTTGCAGTAGGTAAGTGGCATCAAAATGTAATTTTAATAATCTTTTTCATTTCCTTCATCTTGTCTTTTGAATGTTATTACATGTATCTGGAGAGAATCCTATGCCAGTGGCCTTCTGAAGCGCTGTCATGGCTGGTTTTGTGGCACAGTTTCTTTAAGGAGTAGTAGGAGTTTGGTTGGCTCAGATTCTCATTGTGTCCCTGCTCGGGGGCACAATGACAGTCTGGTGTCACATAGACCCTGGTTATCAGCCTTGCTCATGCTACCACCTACTCATGCTACCTTACAGAAGAGCTGTATCCACAAGAAAACACACAGATGCTAGCTTTCACATTTGTGTGTTTCACATAACTCTTCCTCCTTCTCCTAAAATATTGAAGCTGTATATAGCTGACGTTAGCCCAGTACCTGGGCCTTCTCTGGGACATGGAGAATGCAGGTTTATTATCCTGCTCTGCTTATTTCTGTCTCTCCCTTTGGTCCAGGGAAGCAATGGTGTGCTGTTACAAATAGAAATTCTCACTGGCAGCCATTGCTTTTGGGTGAGGTTGTGCTTTTCTTACCTGCTTTTTGTTTGCCTCACTAGAAAAAGAGAAACACCAGAACAAGGTGGTGATGGCTAAAACATTATTTAGCCTCCAGAGTAGTGGCAGTCTTAGTCTTCCTTAGCGATGACTGTCCTGGATCATCGTCTGGATTATTTGTGATGTGAAGGAATACAGTACAAATCATGAGGGATTGTGTGAAGTGCTTTTGAAAGTTTGGATGTGAGAATGGAAAGGGCATCCTGAGTTACTTGTCCTGATACTATAGATAGCAAAAACCTTCTCCATTATTTTATGTGCATACACCAGAAATACCAAAGAAACCTAGTTTCCATATGCACGAGCTGTGTTGGTTTGTCTTCAGTGTTTCATACTTAATTTGTGCTGTGCTTCCCCACAGTCTCCCATAATAGAATGTGACTGAAATAAGAAGCAGTGTTTTGTGAACTGCTCAACCACTTCATTCTTAAATTCCTGCAGAACTATTTGATTAAGATCATCTGGTCCTAGTAACTTATTTTGCTACCTGCGTAGGCAGTTCATTCCAGTGCCTGCAGCCTGTCACTGAGACAGTGAGAGCTTCCAGGGTGTTCTCCCACCTCTGCTGTCTGCTCTGGCAGGAAAGCAAGATGGGTGTAGGCTACTGACCTGAGACAGTTTGCATGGAGCCCCTAAAGTGCCTCCAGGCTTCCAACTTTCAGGCTGTTGAATTTCTGCATGCTCTCAAGCTGGTTCTTCTGGGCCTGTTTTTGGGGGCAAAGACATTGGTATGTGGAGAAAGATACTTAAAGCTGCAGCTGCACTGCAAGTTAAGAGAGCGTGAGATGGTGTCCACATTATGGGAAGTATTTTCTGGAAATGTTGTGGTTTTCTGACACACTGGACAAGGTTTTTCCTGTTTAACAGTTTACTGTTTTTCTAACATTTGACTTACAAGAAGTACTGCATCCCGGGCAAGTGCTGGTCTCCTCCTCAGATGCCTTAATGTTTCTTTGACAGATCTTGGAACATATTTGACACTACGCGTCAGGACCCCACAGGACTAACGGCAGTTCTTCAGTCTACGGATCTGGTTGGAGTCTTGCATATGCTGTACTGTGTTCTTTTCCACGGTACGATTTCAGATCCAAACACAGCCAGCCCTAAAGACAGCTATGCAGCGAACACAGTCCAGGTTGCCATTCAGAGTTTACGTTTCTTCAATAGCTTTGCTGTTCTTGATCTGCCTGCCTTTCAGGTAACATGATTTGAAACTTTGACTTGGGATGAAAATGTTAATTATTGCATATACTGTTGGGCTGAGTTTTGTCTTTAAGATCTTAGTTAAACTTAGGAGTTTTCACGATTAAATGTTTAGGTTTTCTTCATTCATAAAATTGTTTTTTTCCAGCATATATACAAATACCACCAAAAAGTGAAAAGCTAGAATATGTGAAATGCTGAGCCCAATCTGTTACTGCTTCTGTTAAGAAATCCCTCACTTTTAGCATAGCACTTTCTATATTAAATAAACCCCAAAAATGTAAAAGGAAAGATCTTGGTTAGAACCACAAAATAGCAGTTTTTCTAATGTGAAAAAGACTTGCTCATATTATAACCACAGTTTATGTTTGTCAGTGCTTTCAGTGGAATCTGCATTTGTCAGTGCTTTTAGTGGCTACTTGCTTTAAGGTTGTATCAGTGAAACTGAAAATCACTTGGTATAATTTTTAATATATAAACGTAAATATAGATATAAATATAACTATATAGAAACATGAATGTAAATATTAAAAGTATAAATAGAAATAGGGTGTTACTGACCAAAAATTGGAAATTCAACTTTTTGTAGTTTTTTATTCACCAAAAAAAAAAATCCAAAACCATGACATGTTGAGTCTGGAGAAAGTTAAGTTCTTTTCATACCTTCTTCTGTGAGCAGGTTTCTAGTGTAAATGAATCATTTTGTCATACATAGAAAATACAAATGCCAGTGTATTTCTCAGGTAAACTGATAAAGCTGTTGCATTGTTAGTATAAAACACTTGCCAAAAAGCATTGCTTTGCAAAATGCATTTAGCAGCATCAGCCTTACACAATGCATCAGAAGAGGATTCTGTTTTATTTACTATGTCATTTTTATAAGGTATACCACACACACCATCTGAAATGCATTAAACTCAGCAAGTGCTTTGCATGAGTAAAGAATTTAGTGTAAGGTACAAGCATCTTTGAGTTTGTATTTCTTGACTTCGATTTTTAGTACGTTTAGTGTCTCTAATAACAGCAACAAGCTGTTTGCATGTAGCAGTGTTCATCTGTATGGATGCAGTTGCAGGATCCAGTCCAGTCAGTGTTTTTTATTTTAAAAGGCATAGAAAGAGTATATTTATTGGAGTTTCATGTAAAATGGCTCTTGCACACACCATTAACACCCATTTCTTTCTATTAATCAACGTGTGTCAAAGTATTTTTCTTCTACTGCTTGTTTGGTACCTCTTGGTTTCAGACTGGATGTATATTTGTTGCTGTCAATATTGCAGGTATATACCAGAGTGTAAGACTTGAAATGGAACAGTTACAGATTGTAGGGAGCTATAGCAAAAAGCACTGGCTGAAGTGCTGCTCCCCAATACTTCAAGAAACCACTATTAATTTTTAAAATATACACTCCAACTTAGGCTATCTGTATTTATCCCTCTATCAACTACCATTGTATCTGAGCATTTATAACAGACCATCAGCATTAATTCCCAAATCCCATCATCTGCAATAATTTATTCTACATAAAATGATGCCAGATTGTGGGAGGTGTCCCTGCCCATGGCAGGGGGGTTGGAACTAGATGATCTTAAGGTCCTTTCCAACCCAAACCAGTCTGTGATTCTGTAAGATAGTAGTTATTGCATAGGGGTTGAATTATCTCAGTTCATCAGTGCAGAGCTCAGGAAGTGTCTGCTGAGCTGTCCTTCTGAATTGCAGGCACACATGGGCAGCTATCCCTTTCAGTGTACTAATGTGATTTGTTTCTCTAATGTTAAAAAATCAAGACAGACCTAAGGCAGTTTGCTGTCCATTCTGACCTTGTGGACCATATCAGGGTAGCAGAGGGGAAAAGCATCATTTATGTACCATCTGATTATTATCTACAAGGAATAGTTTTATCACGTAATAGTCGGGCTGTAGAGTAGGGGGGTTTTGGTTAACGGAGGAGGTCTGGTATTCTAGAGTTTGTATTAGCCCAGATGGCTCATGGGTATATATTCATTTAATTTGACAGTCTAAACAATTGAAAGATGGTAGTGAGAAACAACACAGGATCCTGAGCCGATATTAATTCTGGCTAAAAAGGAAGCATAGTTTCCTTGAAAAATTAGTTTAACTTCTATACACAAACTCAGGTGCCCCTTGACCTGTTGTTATCGGGGAAGGTTAAACCCGGAGTGCTAGGTCACAGCGTGTGTGGACAATGCTAATTAAATAAGGGTGGACCTATGAATGTATAAAGCAGTAAATGGGGACTGTATTGAGCATTAAGTTTTGAAAATACACTGACCTATCAGAACAGTTGAGGTTCAAGATAGAAAGTACCCACAGCTGAGTCCCGGAATTGCCAAGGCTCCTACTTCTGCTGGCTAGATTTGGAGTATGCTGAAACTAAACTATACTACCCATGGGATTTATGTATATGTACCTAATGCAGGCTACAAGGTATAAAATCAAGAAAACTCTCAAATGAAAGATATTCTCACAGGCCTGCGTTCCTGTTTCATTAGAGCTGGTAGACTTGTCATGCTCATTCCTTGTGCTTTAGTTTTCCCCTTTGACCTTGTGTCGTTCTGTCTGTTTGACATGTTTATTAAATAGAGGCTGTAGGCTGCACAGATAAAATCTAATTCTGAATCTTCACGTTACAACAATTTGCCTACTTCTAAAAAGCATCCCAAGAAGCTTTGCAGCTGAGTGTTCTCTCCTGTTGGATGTTTCTAACTTTTTTTTAATGTTTGAAAAGTCATTATTTGTTATTAATCTTTGTATTCCATTTAGAGCACGAGTTATTAATGAGAAGTGTATTTTGCTCTTTTGCAGAAATGGAGATGGTTTGGTTTCTTTTGCTTATTACTAAGAAATATTGCTAGCGTTAGTTTTACTGGAACATGTATGTCAAATGAAATAGTCAACCTACTGCCACACAGTGTCAGCTAACAAGAATCCAGTTTTTCTTGTGTCCCTTTAAAATTTGAATTTTTTCTTAATTTAGAGGCTTTTAATGTTACAGGACCATTGTAAACAGTAACTAATGAAAGGAAAGAGCTGGTTCTGTCCTCCTTCGAAGTCATCACAGCAAAGAACATAGTCTGTACTTTGCAAAAACCAGTAACCACGTGTCATGGATGTACATGTAACTGTAACAGTTTCTGTAACATGCTGCTAGACTGTAACTTCTGTTTCTTGACCTTCTTTCCAGTCTATTGTGGGTGCCGAAGGCCTGTCCCTTGCATTCCGGCATATTATCAGCTCTCTGCTGTGGTACTGTTCCCAGCATACCTGTGAAGGATTGCTCCATGAAGTCATTATTTGTGTGGGCTATTTCACTGTAAACAACACCGATAATCAGGTGAGGCAAATGGAAAACGGGATCAGAAGTTATCAAAGGCACATTTAGTCATGGATCTTTCAAGAAAACTAATCCCCTCAGCATTGTTTTTGAAGCGCTTGGGATTCTTGTGTGAGCACAAATACATGCAGTTGCAAAGAGAAACTCAGATTGCATCTTAACACAAAACCGTTCATTTTATGTGGCCATTAGCTAACTCACATGTTTTTATGCAGACAATGATGCTGATGTTGCACTGATTTCAGCTAGCCATACTTGCTGCCAAGAGCTTAGCAACCAGTGGTTTTAATTCCAAGTTAAGTCCATGTTGACTTGATCAAATGGTTATGGTACCCAAGTTTTAAACCTTTTTAAAGTCATCTAAGCTAGTCTGCCATGAAGATGTGTCATGAGATGCCAGTGTAGCCCCCGTGTAGCCGGAGCACTCATTTAAGTTTAAGCCATTCTTTTCCTAAGCCAAAAACTTGAACAAACAGTGGAAATCCTCATTTATCTTCCTTGATTGTTCTCCACTTTTGTCAGTGGACTCCATGACCTGTAAACCTTTACGAGCTTGTGAAGTAGCTCAGATACAAAACTTCAAAAATACTTCCAGTATTTTCATCTTATAAACCTCCGAGTTTCCCCTGTTTATGTGTAGCATCTCAGAGTGTATTGGGCAGGGCAGAAGTTGCCAGTGACTCTTTGAGTATATGAACCTGACTCTGGATGTGTAGAAACTGCATTATGGTGCTGACATCTTTGGTATGATTCAGTTGAATGCTGTATTTTATGAAGTTACTCATCTTCAACTCTGTATAGTTGTAACACCTGGTTCCTGGTTATGTTCAGCTTTTGGGGTAGGAGTTCTGGATGAGGAGCTTAGTGCTCTCCGTTAAGCCAATGAGCAGAAGAAAGAAGCGCTGCAGCCTGTCAGCAAAGGTTAAGAGAAAAGCTGTCCGATAACGTTCTTACAGTTGGTGACTATAGTTGGAACATTAGAATATCTTAACGTTGACAGTGCTGTCAGAAGTGTTATTTAATCATATAGTGTAATTATACAGTCATGTTTCTGTGGCTTCGGCCACAGCCAGAGGGAGGATCTGGATCCTGTAGCCTTCCTACCCTGTGCAGCCAATTCCCAAAAAAAGTGGGTGACACTTTTTGGTATGGTCATTTAGAAAACCCATGTGATATTGCTGCCATTTTCTGATTCCCACTGCCACACCACAGGTTGTGCTGGCAGCCGGAAGTGTTGTCTATTCTATGCAGTTTAAAAATGGCTTTTCTGGCACATGAATATAAACAGATGTGATTCGTTGCGTGGAGGACTCACAGCTCTAAATGTGCCAGGAATAGTGCAGCAGAGGGATTTCCTACCAGCCATGTCCATCAGGGTGTTCCCTGACCTAGGGTGAAGGTCTGGCCATGGCGAGCCAGCACTGTGCCACAGCAGCAGCTGGCTATGGTGGCTGCCGGCAGGCAGTCAAGAGGCGAAGTGTGTGCAGAATGCCATTTATCTGCAGGCATGCTTCCCACCTGGCCATGTTGCAGTGTCTTGGAGTTACCAGCTTGGGGCTGAGATCATGTGCCATCACTAATCTGCCCCCGAACTGAGTTAGTTTTCAAGATTAAAAGGTAGCTCTGCAGCCCTGCGAGTCAAGTTTAGGTCTTTGATTAAACAACCGCGGTATGTTGTTGCTTCCCATGCACTAAAAGCAGTCTGTTCTGGTGGTACTATCTCAGGAGATGTCATGACTAGCTTAAGTTTTCATCCAGCATTCCTAATTAATAAGTTTCTAACTGAGGAAGTGGGATTTTGGTTTGTTGGGGTTTTCTTTTGTTTAAAAAAAACATTCTGGAAATCTGAAAACCTCATTAAGGTACTTGAGAAGTGCAGGGAAGGGTTTTTGGTAACAGGAATTATTTGTCCTTTCACTGTTAGGCAAAGCAGTATGACTTGCTTATGGTCATTAATTTTAGGTGCTGGTAGCGTTGTGACTTCCCATAAAGATGTGATGCCTTCCCATGGGAAGGGAAGTGCTTCCCACACATTCAGTTATGGTTTAGTTTTTTATTAAGTTACAAGCTTCCAATTTTTCTTCCGTTGTTGATCATCATCAGCGTCCTACTAAAAATACAGACTTGGTCTCACAGTGAAGCTTTTCAAATGGGAGGCTTGAGCTCTTGGAAAGAACAGCATATTAAAAATAGAAACACCAGACTTGTGCTAGGAAAATAGATATCCATAGAGCCTGATAGCTCTTTTCATTAAGTATTTAAACAAACTTTACAGGAGTCAGTAACTGCCATTTTTCAAAGCAGATTCTTGCAGTCATATGTGCATAGGTTTTGAAATGTTTGTAGTTCAAGTAATTCTTTTCCTCTCTAAATCTGTGTTCTTTATTACAAACCTTTATCTGTTTTCATTCATTTTGACCCTCGAAAGAACAAATAGTTGTTTGGAGTTTTCGGTGTGCCTTTTGTGATTGCTTTGCCTACCCACAGCAACAGAGCAATATCCGCACTGGCATACTGGAATAAAGGAAACAAAATGTATTAATTATTAAAAAAAAAATTGCAGTTTCCCAGTTTAGAGAAGGGATAGATTTCTAGAAAGGTTATTTTACAGCCTGTCAACCTCAGTGTTGACCTTCTGTAGTAGCACTGTGATTTAAGTAAGTGAATTATTACCACTATACAGTCAAAATAATAAAAGGGCAATTTCCTAAATATTTCACATTCATAGAAGAAAATCTTCCAAGAGCATCATATGCCAGTCATTTAATGTAAGATAGGTTTGCCCGGTTTTATTACACTAGCTGTAAAAGTCTTTAGGTTGAGTGGTGAATTAAAAAGGAAAGTTCCTTTCTGTCGCGCAGCTTCGAGATTTGGATTTCACTGCAGTTTCCAGGAGCCCCATATCAGAGGGGGCCTCACAGTGGGTCCTACAGAGGTAGTGGCTGGGGTCCCAGTTAGTGTTTTCAGTGTGGTTGGCTTTTGGTCCAGGCCCAAGTGATTCTGTCAGAGGGATGAGGACAGTGAATTGCTAAGGAACACATTTCGAAGTGTTTTGATAGTGCTTGCTCTGTTTACTTTAAAAAGACTATGATTTTGCTGACTCTGCCCACATATGATATATTAATAATATTCCTTTCCTTTTTTTTATGTTTTGTTTTAATATTCATAAAGCTTTTTCAGGGCAGCTGCCATCGCTGAAGAAATAAATCCGTTAGGAAAGTGGAAATTTCAAAACCCAATGAGTATTTCTTTAATATTTTAAACGCTTTAACTTCATTAGTCAAGTCTAAACTGCACTGTCTGTTTTGTATCGGCACATGAACTTCTGTTTACTACAGTGTTAGACAGCCTGTGTTCCACCACACTGTAATCCTGCTGCAGCAGAGCTCAGCTTTATTGGGCATCTGCTTTGCCTGAAGTATGATGAAGGAAACCAAATCTCTTTTTTTGGCCACCATTTAATCTACTAACATATGAAAACAGGTCCCATGATACTAAGGATAGACGTGTAAAACTAAACTGCGTAATAAAAATAGTGTCCAATCTTTCTGTGAGCCAACTGTACTATATCAGACTACAGGATTGCACTAATTAAAATGTTCGTGTTAATTTAAAATATCCTTCTATTTCATTACATTTTTATTCCCTTTCATTGTTTAATTTAATTAGTATAATGAATATAATTAGCATGTGTTGTCAATTTGCTTCATTTGCATATTATATTGGATAATTGAATGTGGCCCCGTAATTAAATTAACGTGAACGACAGGCAATTTGGCTTCTTTCACACTGCTGCATTGGGAATAAAAATCTTTCCATATTCATTGCAGTTAGTAAATATTTTTCATAGGAAAAGTCATCACAAATTAGCTCCTCAGGCTCAGGATCTTATCTGACAGGCTCCAAAAGAAATTGCATTGTTCATGTGTATTGTTGTGCATTTATTTAAATGAAAATAGCTTTTGTTCTCTCAGTCTTTGACACACTTCGAGTTTAGAGGGCTCTAGAAGAACCTCCCTAACTCTGGGGATTTGTAGAATAAGGAACTGTATCCTTCAAAATTGTTGAACTAAACCATACTATGACTAGATTGCAAAACAAAATCTCTCTGTAAGAGCTAGGTAAAAGTGTGTGCCGCTTTTAAAAGTTGAGTTATAAAATGAAGGTTTGTAGACTGAAGTAAAAAACTTCTCTTAAACTAATCAATGCAATTGGAAAAGTTTGGATACACAAACCATGTGTCCTTGCAAGAAGGGATTTCATCCCGAAGGTTTGTCTTCCAGTTGCATGTCTGACTTACTTCTCTGTCACTCTAAACCTTTTATCCCTAAACCCTTTTGTCCATAAGAACAGTACCTTCTTGTTGTGAAGTTATAAATAATTAAAATGTTAATATTTAATAATCCATATGGTAAAAATAGAAGCACAACCCTAACTATTCTATGGTTCTAAATTTAATAGTATCATTCGCTATATAGATGTGGAGAATGTATCACAAAATGTTTCAGGCATGCCAGGTGGCTCCAGTTACAGTAAGAATACAGGGTATTTTGGGAGAGGAATTTCTCCTGTCTTAAAAATACAGAGCATCACACCCCAAGATCACAGGTTTAACCATAATGTTCAAAGAATTGAACTGTGATATGAGAGGCACGGTTCTGAAAGAATCATGACATTTATGACTCGTTCCCAGCACAAAGGAAACTTGGTAGATTGTCCCCAAGAATGGCTTCATCCTGAGATTGCCTTTTCCCTTTTTGTTAAATAATTTGATTAGAGTTTTATTAGTTCTTAGGATTTTCTTCATGCGGCAGTTCTGTCATAGCAGTACAATTTAACCCACAGTGTCTATCACATACATACATACATACATGACATATATCCCACCTGTGGTTGCAAGTACTGCTAGGTTGTAAGGGATACTTACAAAGCAATCTTGTATTAAAAGTTACCTTCTGGGGGGAAATTACTTTGTGCTTTTGAGAGTCTTGGTGCGTATTGAGTTTCAGTACATGCCCAGTTGCCTCTAGTGTTTGCGTGAAGAAAGAAAAATACTTTTGATATAGGGAAAAATGATGAAAATCAGAAGTTGACAGCAACACGTGGAGGCATGGTTATAAAAATATTATGTGGAGTTTCCATGTGAGTTGTTTACTAGAGGCCATCATTAAACTTTCATTATTTCTGTTACTTTTGTGGCTGTGGAGTGCCTGGATAGGTAGGTGGAGTTTTTGAAAAGAGAAGACTAAAGATGCAGGAATTGGTAGTTACTGTATAGTTAATGTTCATATAAGTGGAGAGTATCTGAAATGACTTAATTCTGATTTTGTTCATTTCTTTGCAGAGAGGTTTTCAGGAGTATGGATTTCATCTTGAGGTTGTGGGTTTGGTTCTTTAAACCTTTCAAAAAAGAAAACAAACTAAAAAACCCACAACCTTTTAAAGCTTTATAGGTTTGAACGAAAAATATGCCCACTAAGTTTTGTGGAATAGCTGATTTCGGCAAGTGAGTGATTCATATGAACTTGTAGTCTTGACTACCATTTAGGAGCACTTAAGCTTGTGAACAAAAAAATGCCCTAAGGATTAAACTCACCAAGTTCGAATGGAGTAAATTAAAGCAGACCTGTAACTTGTGCTTTTTCTCTATCAGCCTTCCATACTCAGACCACATAAATACACGTAAGTCAACCAGTGGCCATCAGTGAAAGTGGGGATGGCTCTTAGGTAATTTGTCAGACACCTTTGTTGTTCTTTGAGCTTAGAGAAGAAATGTTTCTGTTTCTAAGAATGATCTGTGACACGGCAAGTGAAATATGACAGAAGCATGTGGGGCTGCATATTTCCCATGTCCCATCTTATTGTATTTCTAACATTCCAAAATGCATCACATAATCTTTTTTTTTTTCCTTTTCTTTTTTGGAGAGGGTGTGTGGAATATGGGCAAAGATGCGACATGAAATCAAGGGTATTTAGTTTCAATTCACGATGGCTGGATGAATCCTGTAGGAGGGGAAGAGAGAGCGTATAGGAATTAGTATGAGAAATGAATGCACTTGCATTTATCTTACAGTCTCAGTGTTAAACTGTAAACACAAAAGAATAATAAACTCAGCTCCCAATGTCATAAAAAGCCAGCGCTTTGAACAGCCTTAAAATACAATCTGTAACTAAAGGTTAGGGATGAAGAGAGAGCGACTGGCTAATGCTGCCTTCAGCAAGCGACGTTCTAATCTTATTCCTGGGTCAAGAATAAAAAGAGTTTGGTGGTCTCAGCTTAATCCCCAGTGGACCTTTGTCCACAACAAAAAAACACCACAGCGTTTGGCATAATCCTGCTTAATAAGCAGTTTCTTCTCAGCTAAGACCTGAGCCTGGAACATTATGGGTTTGGCTGGTGGAGCTCCGTTGGCGGAGATGGACGGAGAAGCTTGCCCAGCGCCTGCCTTCATTCTGCTCCTTCCCACCCAGCAATTGGTCTCTGGGTCTCTCCTTTTCATGAGAAACTTCACACAGAAATGTAAAACAAAGTCTAAAGCCTGCAAATACTTAATCAGGCCTTGGGAGCTATTGTCTGGCTCGCCTCGTGTGTGAGGGAACTCCCTCTACTTCTCCCATGAACTGTAAGTTTTCCAAGGCTCTGCAGACCCACAGTGACTGTCCCCAACATCACTGGCCCCATGCAGAGAGGACACCAGCCTGCTCTGTGTTCACAGCTTTGGGCTCGGGCAGTTGACAGTTGATTTCAAGCACTTTGGATGCTGCTCTGAGGGTGGGAGCCTGCGAGAGGCCCAGAAAAATCTCCCAGACCCATTTCATTATGTTCAGCTCAAGTCACACTTAATTGAAGTGATATCGAAACATAAAGACAAAACAAAGTGCGTTTAATCTTGCAAAATAAGTACTATAGAAAATCTTGCTTGTCTTCCTCTCCCCTTAGTAGTGGGTAGGTTATAGCACATTTTTTGTGGCAGAAAAGTACATGTTCTTGCTCTTCCTCAGTCAGCTCTGTAACATGTCAATGGCTCAATGTTTCACAGTGTTTTTTAGTGGATGATCAGATATTTTCACAAACCCTTTATATTTCTTGTGGAAGCCAGAAGACAAAATGTACTAGTAATAAAAAATAATCTCAGGCTGTATAGCTCAATTGCAAGTAGGGTTTGGAGAGTGACAGAAAAAGCTTGCTTTTGAAGAGAGAGAATGCTTTTTATGTGGTTTAGACTGTAATGTTTTAATTATTCACACCTTCTGGGGATTTTGACCCAAACTAGCTGTGTTTTCAAGGCTGCTGGCAGAAACCTCTGCTGATAGTCTTTTGGGACTTCTGTTGACTATTCCTGTTTCTTCTCCAGCCTTTAAATCAAGAGTTCTTCATTCAGATCAATTCAGTTTCATTTCTGTAAATGAGTTGAGAATCATGCCTAAAGCAGCGGCTGAACTTTGGAAGTGGTACATCATCGAAGATGAAGATTCACCTAAGTATGAAGATGATTCTTTGAAAATAGTGCAGGGCTATGAGGGCTGATTCTAATAATTTCAGTGTAATACCTGAGGATTTGAGACATGGCTGGATAGGGATTTTATTTGAGCTTGCAGAATATGTGTATTTCTCAATACATTTGATGTATGATATTCTCATCTGGTTATGAATTATTAGGCCAACACTTGCACATGGAGATCTCCTGTGATGTTATTTTAGAGAATATGAAGTTTAGCATTTTCTAGAAAGCAGTGATACCTTTCAATGTAACAAGGTGCTTAAGGAAATTATGAACATTCAGCATGAGAGCAAGCTCACGTTTAAACATTAATTTTTATGTTAGCACGTTGAATGCTAAAATGCTGTAATTTTTAAAGTCAGACTTCTCTTTAATACCTTTTCTAGTTCAGGCATTAGATTACTGTTTTATCCTGTACCTGGGCATGCATTAAATTCACAAATAGCCTCATTGCATGTTAGAATAGTTTCCATTCTCCTTTCACTGCATTGTAATGGAGCTTATCTTTTACAATATCTGTTTAATATTATTTACTTATTGTTGAATTTAATTTAATCTGTATGTACTTCATTTGTTATCTTATAATTAAGGTAACATGTTAGTGCTTATTTTGGGGGTCATTTTTTCTCAAAGAGCTTTGTATAAAGAACTTTTTTATCTGGATTTCCCACTTGCAGCACTTTTGAGAAATAGTTTCACATCTTTCCTTCATCACTGTGCTTGCATTTGTCATTGTCCTATCCTGAATGTTCAGATGGCTCAGGATGGTCACACAAAAACTGCTCTGATAACACAGAGCACCTCTGAATCTGTGTGCCTAAACCATAGAGCCAGCTCTAAAAAGAAAATATAGTGTGGTTTATAGGAAGACTGATGTTATTTCTGAACTCTGTTATCTCCTCTCTGAAGGCTTCTGTGTGACGGTAAGGAAAAAAAAACCACAAATTTTTCAAATAGACAAAATTCTTATTTTTAAATTTGAATGAAGCATCCTGGAACTTTTCTTTTTCATGGAAATGGTGCTCTGATTGTGGATAAGTGTTAGGAGGAATTTAGAACAATCCTTGCTCAGAGCCTTGCCAGTAGTGGAGTTTGCAAAATGGAAAGAAAAGAGCTTGACCTTAAAACAGAAGAAGAGCCTGAGTGGTGACATATTCTGCTGATTGAATACTAGCAGTATGAGATCTGTTTATATAGAAGCAAAGAAATAATGCAGATCTAACTTTGAAGAGAAACTCTGCACTACTAATAGAAAGACTTATTTCTTTTACAAAGTTGTAAATAACCTGACATCAAACAGAAGGATTTAACTGTTTGATGGAACACTGTAGTTACAGAGATTAGATGCACAGTTCCTGTCCAATAAAGTTGCTAGTTGTGTGTACAAATTAGAATTGACATTTATATAAATGATAAATAAATAGAAAAGAAACATTAATAGCTTCCATACCAACAGTACAATGTTAAGACCCAAATGTTTATAATGGCCATGGTCAAGTTTGGAACTGTAGGTCAGAGGAGATAGTAGAAAAGGCAAGGAGTGCCCCTTAAAGAACCGTTAGCTTTTTAGTCTGAGTTGTTCTAAGAAAATTACATCTGAACATGAAATACATCAGCTTAATTTCATAAAAATAAAAGGAAATTCTGTTAAGAAGGATGTTTTTCTAGAAAGTTAATTCAGTTCACAGTGATAATCACTGTATTTGTTTCTAAGCACCTAATGACTACACCATGTCATTAGCAGTTTTTTTCTCCAAGAGCTGGCAAAGGTTTCACTTCAGGAGGTTTTAATCTTTTCAAAGCCATGATTCAACTCCCATTTTCCTGTATCCATGTTAGCATAATCTTGTCCCACTTTTCATTGGAGAAAAGAGCTACAATTTTAGTCAAAATCACTAAGAAATGCCAGCCTGACTGTGGAGCACTAAGAACACAACATTGCCGTGCAGTTAGTCACGCAAGAGTGGTGCGCTTAAATGACTTGTGAGGTTTGTTCAAATCTTGGTGTTTGGGATTTCTGTGGCTACAGATTTCAGTTCTCTCCTTAGCAGTCTCTCTCCTTTCTCTGCTGTCTTAAAGCAGCAAGAAGCAATTTTTCCTTTCTTCTGTGGATGTAAGAAGCTGATAGGCTACAGAAAACACCCATAAGTCGCATTATCTTCTTACTGCAGTGTTGCCAAGCAAGCATCCTTCTGCTGCTGGAGAGACCTGGCAGCAAATGTGCAGTTCCAGGTGCTCTGATGGCAGCTGAGAGTTGCTGGATATTGTGTCTACCTTCTTGGTTGGACATCCCCCTACCCTTACAAATGTAGTTTGTGGTTGGCTGCACCCTGGCAGTGCCGTCAATACCAGCAATGCATTTGCTCCCAAAGTTTCTGCATTTTTATATTGCATATTTTAACAGCATATACGGTGACCTAATAAAGTATATATGTGAGATATAGCAAAAGGAATAGAAATAATAAGCAAATCATATGACCAAGATAACATCTAAAGACACCAAGTTTTTAAACCTTCTGATGTTTCTGTATAGTTGATTTCCGGAAGGCTGACAGGCAGAGCAGCAGGCGGCTACTGGGAGAGATGTGTGAGAGTGTCCAGGCTGCAGGGAGCTTTTCTGTTCTTTGTGGTGTGGAAAGCACACATGTACACCCCTGTGGTCAAAAATGTTACTGGGGACTTCAGGGAACTGTCAGCTTAACAAAAAATAAGCTTTTGCAAAATCATTGCCCTAAATGGTAGTGGGAAATCTGTGATAAAGGAAATCATGGGGCAGCACAACAACATGAAAACGAGAAGTCAAATAAGTTATAGGATCTGCTATGACAAGTACCCAGGTACAGTGTTTCTTTTTGGTAGCACTTAAATGATGTCTTCCATGTATGTTTGTGAAAACCCTTCAGCAAGTCTCCTAAAAATGAAACAAAACAGATGGAAATACAGGTCCGTGTTCCTGAGTTAGCTGGAGCTGAGGGCTCTCGTGTACCCTGTAGATCTCCAAGGGCCAGCACCAGCTCTGTCCTCTAGCCCTGGGTTTAAAGGACCCTGGAACAAGGGGTTGCTGTTGGCAGCCTTGCTTGCCACGCCAAAATGGACATGGCGAATGTCTGATAGCAAATGCTTCATCTTGTTTAGTGGCTCCCTGTGATAGCCAGGGAAGCTGCTTTGGCCAATTCAAAACATACCTTGTTTTGGGCTTGGGCTTGACAACCTAATCACTCTTAGCTATTTGGAGAACAGCTTCTTGCCAGGCTTAAACCAACTAAGTTTTAACCTGGGATACTGGGAGGAGATTTTTTTAATTATTGTTGAGGGGGGAGCAACCTTTGAGGGAATAAATAGAATGGTAAATATTACTGACATTTCAGACGTGGTGAATGTCTTGTTGCTTTTTAAGTGTATGGATAATTTTCAGTAAGTGGTGATAATTGATTCATAGTATTATGATTCACTGGTCCAGTACAGTTTAGTTCACTGAGGACCTGGCTTTCTGAATTAGTTGAATACTCATTTTTCAGTTTTCTCTTTTGCCTTTGCATAGACAGAAACCTTGCTTCTGGCTTTCTGTTCTTCCTGACCAGAAAATTAAGCAGCCTCTTGGAAAGATAATTCCAGTGTTTTTGTGGTATATTCAGACAGAAATAACTGACATGAATGATGCCTTCCCAGAGGCATCTGCAAATGTCCAAGTGAAACAAGAAAACCTAAATCCATCACTGGAACTAGACTAAATATTGCTCTGAAAATCAGCACTCCCACTCCACAGTAATCCTGGACTAACCTTATGTAGTACACAAGGAGTGAAAATGTTCTTGGTCTGACACTGAACCTTTTGGGGGTTTGGGGATTCTTTTTCGTTACTTCTAATGAAATGAACATGAGCCAGCAGCGTGCGAACACAGCCCAGAAAGCCAGCCATATCCTGGGCTGCATCAAAAGGAGCATGACCAGCAGGTCAAAGGAGGTGATCCTTTCCCCCTACTCTGCTCTTGTGAGAGCTCACTTGGAGTATTGTGTGCAGTTCTGATGTCCTCAACATAAAAAGGACGTGGAACTGTTGGAACAAGTCCAGAGGAGGCCATGAGGATGATCAGGGGATTGGAGCACCTCCCATATGAAGACAGGCTGAGAAAGTTGGAGCTGCTCAGCCTGGAGAAGAGAAGCTGCGTGGAGACCTCACAGCAGCCTTCCAGTATCTGAAGTGGGGCTACAAGGATGCTGGGGAGGGACTCTTCATTAGGGACTGTAGGGATAGAACAAGGGGTAATGGGTTCAAACTGAAACACGGGAGATTTAGACTGGATATAAGGAAGAAGTTCTTTACTGTAAAGGTGGTGAGGCACTGAAATTGGTTGCCCAGGGAAGTTGTGAATGCTCCATCGCTGGCGGTGTTCAAGGCCAGGTTGGACAGAGCCTTGCGTGACATGGTTTAGTGGGAGGTGTCCCTGCTCATGGCAGGGGGGTTGGAACTAGATGATCTTAAGGTCCTTTCCAACCCTAACTATTCTGTGATTCTGTAATGAAATATCTGTCAATATTGAACATGAATACACAGAACCATTGAAAACCAGCTGTGATCATAATCTTTAAATCTCTGGAAAGTTGCATTCAACGTTTTAAATTCAGTTAGTTTCTCAGTTTTTAAATGCTTTACATATGTAAAATGTGTAACTACAATGTCATCAAAAGTGCTACTCCATGGTTAAAAAATTCAGAACTTCACAAGGCAGTTTGATTGAGCTGCTAGTTATTGAAAACTTAGTAGCATGCATCTACATTACATGTCTAATTAGGGCATGCATATAGGAATGATAGGAATATATGATTTATCAGTTCACTTCAATTTGGCTAGTGTTTGCTCAGTATTTTACATAACAGTCGTTCTTCAACTTCCTGGATGACATTTTAGTTTTCTCAATGAAAAATCATGTTTATTACTTACAAGATGGTTACAAACGCAGTTACCTGATCATGAAGATATAGTTTCAACGACCAGGGGATTCTTATTTCAATTTTCCCGTAGAATTAACCATGGACTTGGTAAGATTTTCCTTCTGTTACCATTGCTATATCATTGAAAAGACCTGGATCCTATTAGTAAAAAAGATTTTATTTTCCTGCTTTGACAAAAAGTCATACATATGCATTTAAAAGTAATTGTAGTTTTCATTCATGATAAAAGTAATCCAGAGAAAGATTACATAAAAGACAAATATGTATGTATGCAATAGTAAATAGAATTACATTTACTTCCCCTTGCTGACTTTCATGTGAATGTTGCCCCTGTGTCCTGCCCTTGCAAGAAAGAGAGGGAGTTGCACTTCTGTGATTCTCAGTCTTGCAGGAACATCAGAAAGTTCTTTTGGTGCCCTTGGAGCTACACAGAAAAGTTAAGTGCAATTTTTATTTATTTATTTATTTATGCAAAATTAAGTGCAATATTCTCTTTGCTACCCAGAGAAAAACATACCCAGGTTATTTGGCTACACATTAGTTCCCTAGCAAAGACCTTTAGTCCTGGGAAGATCTCCTTTGGATGGAGCCAGGAGGCAGTGGCAGAAGAAGGCTACTGGAGTTGTCCTGGTGGGAATACAATGAAGAACTGCAGAATCCAGGATGGAATATCCACCCAGCAGTCACTTCAGGTCTGTAGCCAGACGCCCTACCTAAGTGGCAGGGGAAGCCTTATCTCCCAGCAAAATGATGACTTCCCCTTTCAACTTTATTACTGTCCCATACTACAAGGAGCTTTTAATTTTTTTGATTGATTGTCCTTTTTTATTGCTCAAGTGCTGTGTGGCATATTGCTGGCTTTTGTCACTATAGTCTGTTTTGAAAGACTGACTTTTAAACTGCTCAGACTTTCACAGCTAGAAGAATTGCAGTAAATGGCTAAGTAGTGTACTGCATAGCGAATATTGGCCCAGGTAAACTTGAGGGGGAAATGGATTCCATCTAGAGACTTCAGAAATTATGAATCACCCTTTCCTAAGTGATAAACTTCAGAAATACCAGTACAGTGGATCGAGATGGTTATTGCACTAGGGAGTGCAGAGTGCACTTTCCGAAGAGTCACCCAGGAGCACGGATCGCCTGGTAGGGCAGAAGAGAGTGCCTGAGCCTCTGGCAATTGGAGATAAAGCAAATTAGCGGGACCTGCAGAAGGCTATAAACTGGTGGGAGTGACAGAGGATAACTGATAGGCAACCTCCAAACTGTTGCTCAGCAAAAAGTACCCACAGGTCATCCCATTAGTCATTGTGCTAGGCAGTCAGCTAGCGTGGGTTTGGCAGGCACAGCATGTGTGGTACGGGGAAGCTCAAAGTTCAGACAGAGATCAGGGAGGCAAAACTCTGTTCTTAAAGGTGACTTAAAATTGGGGATCAGAGTGGCAGATACTGTGCAGCCTTGCTAACCATCACCTTACACAGTGCAGAGGTTGCTTCAGTTCAGAGCAGAGAGGGATTTAAGGTGCTGTGGCCTCTCTTGTTCAGCAGGCTCTTACACTGAGAGCAGATGGTGCCCCTGGCCAGTGCTTTCTGGTGTGCTAACCCTGAATTGCACCCCCATGCTCTGTAAGAGGGGCTTCACTTCTTCACTTCTTTTTCACTTCTGAAAAGTGTCAGGGTCTCAAGTTGGGCTGGTAGCACAAAGGAAGACTTCGTTCATTCAGCATGAAATAGCATTTCAGAAAATGTATTTGCCATGTCTCTTACCTGTGTGCATAGTTTGGGTCTTCAGGGGAAGCAAAATCTTTTAATGCAAATACAGAAAATATTAATGTGGGTTGCCTGCTCTGGATAAATAAATAAATAATAAATAAATAAACAAGTAAAAAATAAGTCTTGTACCAACTTGGTAGGTCTCAATTCAGCAAAAGAAAACCACAAGCAAATATTAATGGAACCTAGGCACATATCTGAAGTTAAAGTCCAGCTTAAATGCTGGGCTGTACAGAAATGTGGTGATTAAATTAGGATCGTGTTACGTTTGACAGGCATATCTGACTTCCAGGCTACAGAGGGAGCAACAAGAAAAGCTAATTCTAGGTAAATGTGTCTGGATTCCAGTATGTGGCAGAAGGAGGAGCAAGCTTTCTGCACTGGATTTCAGTGAGGAGCTTGTCCCATGTTAGAGCGTTTATGTAAGATGAATATTCCAGGCCTGCAAAACTCCCTGGGACCATTATGCCAAATGACTGTTAAAAATAAAACACATAAAGGGAAGTCTTTTTCTGCAGTAAAGAAGTCATACACAAGGTTTTCATTTGTTTTCTTCAGTGTTCATCTGCTAAACCAAGTGCTGGACTTCACTTTCTCCACCGGTTGACAGTGAAACAAGGGATATGAGCTCTGCTTGAGGTTTATTTGTTTGGGTTTTTTTCCAGTAAAGGGTGACTCATGATTGTTTTATTTATTTATTTTCCAGAGTACCATTATAGAGTGTATCAGGTTTAGTAGCTGCATTAGTACAGTGAGCTGAAATCATTAAATTGTTTCCACATGTGATAAATACCTGATTAAAACAACCAGCGGCTATTGTCTGTATTTTCCTAGCTGTAGCAATAATATTGTAGTAGTAAAAATGCTGAAAAGCAAAAGAGAATGAAATAGTAATTCTGTGGAAGCTATTTGGGTGTCTGCACTATTTGGCAAGGGTTCACTGATTTTCCATGGCACTTTTAGAACAGGTAAAGGAAGTGAAGTGTGAAATGAAAAAGTCCCCAAAATTCTTTTCCTCTCCCTGTTCGTCAAGTGAGCAGTGGCCATTAAAAAGAAACTGAGAGTTCTCTTGTTCTCTCCCGGGTCAGAAATACCAGTTGTAGTTATTTTAGTACAGTTGCAACTGATTTTA
Source organism: Psittacus erithacus (assembly GCA_009867235.2). Taxonomy (NCBI): domain Eukaryota; kingdom Metazoa; phylum Chordata; class Aves; order Psittaciformes; family Psittacidae; genus Psittacus; species Psittacus erithacus. The sequence goes on from WYDI02035294.1 coordinate 42,674, forward strand.
AGCACTTTTCTTATTATAGAATTTACCTTCGAGAAACACAAATCTATAAATAGCCACTGTGGTCATTTATAAATTCAATTCAGTAATTTTAAAATCCAGTCCGTAATCACAAACTTGAAAGGCAGCTCTTGCTTACAGGATGGTAGCCCTTAGCTAAGTTCAGAGTCACCCATATGCTTCAGTGGCGTTTTGCTCAAAACACTGTCTGTATGCTGGATTTTCACATTTTTGTCTTTTAAAAATTCCTCCTGTATTTAACGGCATTAAGACTTTCTAACAGTATTTTAAAGGTTTTCAGTGTCTTTTTGGCTGGTGAACTGGGGAGTGGGGGGGAAAGCAAACTATTACTTTGTTGATTTAGTTTTTAAACTGAACTGCATTATCAGCTGAGAGTGTGCTCTGAAGGTATTGTTAAAAGTGCTTTGAAAACTTGTAAATCCCTGTAATTTATGTTGCTGTGGTCTCAACTGCTTCTTTCTGTCCTTCTGGTTTTAATCTGAATGCAGTCGTGTCTGGGTGTGTACCTGTAAAATTGTGTTTTTCCAAGTACAATTTACAGTCGTGACCCGAAGTTTTACAGTGTTCTAACCTCATAGGAGCTTCCTCCTATGCCGAAAAGCCATCTTTGGGGTCAAGCAGCTCTTTCATATTATAATTGTCTAATCAAGGTTACTTGGAACAGATCCGATTTTGGCATTTTTTAGTTTATCACAAAGACTTTATAAGAATATCAAGTAAATTGGAAAGGTTCCTTTGCAGGAGACAAGTAATAGCATTGCCTTATTTCTTCAGATGTACACTGTTGTAAACTTAGCCTGCTTCATGACAACAGTCCCATTTATCTAAACAATTCTCCTTTTAGAGTCAATGGCACTGATAGAAACTGAGATAAGAAATACAGATGGGAGGATCTTTCTGAGTCTCTACTTACTGAAACTCCTTGCTGTGCAGCTTACAATCACCTTTTCTTTCTGGTGCCTGAGAATGCGGGGCAGACATTTACCATGAAACAGAGTCCTCTTTAATTGCCAGAGAGCACGCTAGTGAAGGATGATGGAGCTTCAGGAGGGTTTTTACAGTCCTGGTGATCTCTTTCTTGACTGGTTTTTTTTTTACCCCTTAAAGACACACTTACTGTGCTTTTAAATGGCAGGGGTTGGGAATCGTTGTTTCATAGCTCTAACTCACAGTAGTCTCTTTGCTATAATTCTTTGTCTTTTGAATGAAGGTATTCTCTATTTTATTGTAATCTGTAGATTAATCCCCGTCTTTTTTACTTACTGTCTGGGTGATATGGGAAAAAGAAATTTCACAGCCTTATATTCTTTGTCATCTGCTGCAATAAAAGTAATAGATGCACACTACAACAGCAGTTATTTAGACTAAATGTTACAAACTTTTCTTCTAGAATTTACTCCTCGGCCATGCTCATTTTTTTAGCATGACTTCAGCACCCTCGGTGGTTAACAGGAAGAGAAGAGCAGATTGATCACGTGCTTTAATTTTGTGCTGTTTGTCTTTTCAGATCATTGTACAGTCTGGCCGTCACCCCACAGTGCTGCAAAAACTATGCCAGTTGCCTTTCCAGTATTTCAGCGATCCTCGTTTAATCAAAGTGCTCTTCCCTTCACTAGTAGCTGCGTGTTACAATAACCCTCAGAACAAGATCATCCTGGAGCAGGAGATGAGTTGCGTTTTACTCGCCACATTCATTCAGGTAGCTATTGCAGTCACATAACAGCGGTGTGCAGGGTCACTGCAAGAGGTTTTTTCATCTTTGCTCTGTGTGTGGAAATCATCTGGCTTAAGTAAAACAAGTAAACAGCATTGAAGTACTTCTGAGATTCTCTGCAGCACTTCAAACCACAGATTATGCCTGTACTTGAGCCATCTTGTAACACTAAAAGGTTACCAAGTAGTCCAGGTTCTCGCTATCCCATGCAACATGCTGGGAAGGTTTGGTGTGGGTCCTGCTATTGCAAGACAGTTCTTAAAATGCGTATTTTTTAAACCTGCTGCACATATAGCATATCTGAAATCACTGTATTAATGTGTTTACATACAAATGTACAGTTGTATACTGTGTACAATAGATTTACAGAGCAAACTGAACAGAAGTGTATATATTTTATGCAGAAAATACACAGAACATATGTTACCAGTCCAATCTTGCAGTCTTTATTTTTGACAGTAAGCCACTGAGGTCATGTTGAATACTGTTTTGAATAAGGCTTTACAGCATTTTTGTTCTCTTTGTCTCAGTTTATATGCTGTGCTTTATGTATCCATTTTTATGTGTGCCTCATGTTTTCCATACATTTTATTGACTGTTTCCAATTAATAAATGCAGTTTTTATAAACACTGTACTATTAAAAAGTAATATGCTTTTAGGAGTGTAGTAACTCTGTATCAGTCACCTGAAAGTTGCTGTTGATACAGAAATGTTAGTCAAACTCTTTTTCCTAGTGCTCTCCAGCATTTCCAAGGGCAGGCTCCACAGATTTGGGACAGAAGGTACAAGAAGTAAATGTTTACTAGAAGTCTTTGTATAACATCAAACTTCTGAGTGCCGCTACTTTTTTCCATTTAATATTGAAATAATTACATAGCAGTTTAAAAAAAAGAAAAGTTTGGAAGTTAGTATCTGAAGAATTTGCCATATAGTAATGAACTTCTGGTTAAATATGAAGCTGTAATTCATCTTTGACTTTCTTAAAAAGAAACTACAGCTTTCAGTGTACTAGCTGCAATAGAAGAAAGTTCATTTAAGTATTACAAGTAAATGCAGCGCGTTTAGCTTGGATTTTTTCAGCCAAAAAACGTGAGAGTGGAGGAGAGTGTTCCTTATAGAATAATTAAGGTTATTTTCCTTGATTTCTGTGCTATAAGGGAGAGAATGGTATTTAAATCCCCAGTAGCTACAGCAAAGTGTTAGGTATATTTACAAGGATCAACGTTATTAATTTGATTTCCAATTAGGGGTATATCTCAGATGCCAAATCCACATACTGTTCTTTCAGGCTTTTAAAAAAGGCGTTATATTAAGATAGGGAAGATCCTTGTGTGCTGTAAAGTGTCTTTGCTGATTTCACCAGTACTTTAGTATTTTACCCATTTTAAAATCTAATCCCAAATCTTGCACGTGCACATGCACAGAGAGCAATTCTGAAAGGAAGCAGGGAATGCTCAAATCCCTGCAGACATGGAAGAGACTTGCCTCTGTACTTCTATTTCAACTCGCTGCTGTTTGTCAAGCAAATCTCTCATTTGCTTCAGTGGAAGGGTTGGGAAAGACGGTAAAATGTTTCCCCATGACTAGAAAATGAGATTCTTCCTGTGCCAGGGAATGCAAAAAGAATCCCCATTTACGTAAAAGTTTGGTGGTGTGTACGAATATAACACTTAAATACAGTGTGTTAAATGCGTGCAGCGTAAATGAAAGGAAAATGATTGCTGGATTTTACAACGATCCACGTTGTATCTCCCTACCAACAGATTTATTTCCATCATCTGAAGTTTGCATCATTCCTTTTGTTACTTCTGTTTCTAGTTGCTCTGAAATAATTAAAAAACATTTAGGAGTATCCAGGGTTTGCTAAACTATATCTCTTGTGTCAAGTAATACTGTCTGCTCAGTGAATACTTGAACAATAGATAGGATCCTAGAAGCCCTCTCCATACTGGGGCAGCTGGCTTGCATAATCCTATGATGTTCCAGGCGAAGTTGGTGTCCTTGCTGACTCCGAAGAATGCAGCATCTCCTCCAATAGCAGCAGGGATCGCACGGTGCACTGGGCAGAGATTAACTGGTTATGCTGCTGGCTGCAGCATTGGCCAGTTAATCACCTCTGTGGAAGAACATCACTTACTCTCTGGAGATCAGGACCCCAGGATCACTGGGAAGCATAGCCAATGAAATCAGGATAATGCAAGAATTTTCCAAGAGTGTATTTGGAGTTAGGAGCATAAATCTAAACCACCTTTTGATTTAAAGAAACGTATCTATAGTAAATGTTCTCTTAAACTGAAGGTCATGATAATAACGATTTCTTAAAAAGATATTAAAACCTTGTTTTTTCTGTTGTGTATTAAAATGGGGGTTGGTTTTTGGCTTTTTTCGGGGTGGGGGATGTTGAAAAAAGTATAAATAAGTGTATAAAAACCCACTGTATATGACAGAATTGAAGTGCTGATAGTATTCTGTTAGGAAATGTAGCATACAAGCCAAAGTTTGCTAATTTACAGATTTCACCAAGTATTAGTAGTTTTGAGTGACCGTGAAGGCTTAAAAATACTGTTTGAATTCCTCGGGTGTAAGATCTGAAAATCTGATGCCAATTTGTTCTTTTTTTTTCTTTCCCTCATAGGATTTTGCACAGAGTTCAGGCCAAATGGATAATCAGTTATCTCAGCAGAGGGGTATGTCTCCAGTCAAATAGAAAAGGGTAGCAACTGGGTAACAAAATGTGTAGATACTATATTTTGCTGTGATAGAAAATTTCTGAATCTGCATCATGAGGACATAGAGTAATTTACATAGAATAAATCACAACATAACTATACAGTTTGGGGAGAGGCTCCCTAACTTGCATTCTGATTTAAGCAGTCTTCCAGTCTGCTGCTCATCGTATCAGGCATTCAGACTATTAATCTTAATTAAATGCTGTGCCATATTATGTCTTAAAATGTGATACTATACATGCACATACTTAATTAGCAGTCACAAAGGCTACCTTCAGAAGTTTTAGGTTGCAGAAGCCATGCAGCCATTGCCAACACACCCAGAGAGCCAGAAATCACTAAAATACCACCCTGTAGTTATTGTGTAAAGTTTATCAGTTTGTGGAAGAGTTGCGATTTCTTTCCCCCCCCTCGCTTGTTGTAAATATTGTGTAAAATGCAGTTAACCTCTTTAGGTTAAACATCTGAAAGCTTCCCAGCTAAGATGGCTATTGCTTGTTAAACACGTCTGAAATTCAAGCGTCTTGATGGGAACCTGGTCTTGAGTCGCCCATATTTTGCATGAAGTGCATCACTCAGTCATTTCCCCTTAATAGCAAGCAGAAATCCATCACCATTTTGGTGTACATTTGGCAGAAGATAAGCAGCTCTAGGTCTAAAGCATTAGCGTTGTGCTTAAAAATAAATTACAAAATGCAAAACTAACTTTATGGACATTTTTACTGTCCTCCTAGTCTGAAGCAGCCTTGTGCAGTGTCAGCAGCACAAACTTTCCAGGATTGTGTTTGCATGAGAATCTGCTCAAAAAAACATCTAAAATCCAAGTGGAAAACTGCTTTTTATTTTCACTGTTCAAACTGGATGAGCTTTTAAACAAAGATGACTATGTGGTGACATGTGAGTGTGATTTCTAAATACTCCCCAGTTGCAAAAAAGCTGGCTTAATGATAATGTAAGCAGGATTGGTTTTACCCATTTTACCACTTGGAATGTGAAGGCTGGTGTCCCCAAGAAAAACAAATGCTGGGAATAGAAAATGCAAATCTCTGTGCCACGAAGGGTCGAACCCCGCGAACCCCTGCACGCATTGCTAGTCCTGTTCACATCACCAGCAGTACTCATAGGAGTGAAAGCAGGCTGTGTAATTGTGCTGGGAGCTTTGGGGGAATCAGGGAGCAAAACTCCTCTGCAGCCCTTTGTGGAGAGAGAAGCTGCTAAGCAGAGGGAGCACCGCTGAGGGTACCCAAACTTGAGTGAGGCTGAGCTGGCCCCCGGAGGGTCCAAGAATCCAAAGTACATAAAGATGTATAATGTTGCCATGCGTAAAGCAGAGAGCCTTGTCCAAAAGCTTAAAAATCTCAGCCTTTGCTCATCAGAACCCCCATTTTTAAAGCTAAACCTCAATGTCCAGAGCTCCACAGAAGCTTCATCGCATGATCTGGGAAGTTTTTGGTAGGGAGAGAGGAGTAAATGACCTAGAGTATCTGGAATTGTCTGTGAGTTCGTTATTCTTGGTTTCTTGCCATCTGATCTGAAGAGGGAATAACTTGGTAATTTTATGTTCTATCTTCAACAGAGAAATTTTTCACTTCTCAAGATTATCTTGAGCTGTCCAACAGATTCCCCCGCCAGTCCTGGGAAGAAGCTCGGCAGTTCTTCTTGAAGAAATAAGTGTTGTATTTTGTTTTACAGTCCCCAACATCATCAGGCTGACCCGTTCCTGCTGACTCCCTTCTTTACAAGGCTATTCCAAAACGGTTTTGATACTCTGAATACTTACGCTGTAGATACATAATTTGCACTATTTATATCATAAGTACTGTAGATACTTTCAAGTTCTGTTTTGTAATTTTGATAATTTGAGTTTATTTCGTTCATGTATGCGATGTGATGATTTGGGTCGTTTCTACCCTGGGATGTGGTGGTACCTGCACTGCAGAACTGCTGAAATGAGATTGCGAATAGAAGAAAATATGTTCTATATATCTTGTAATAAAGTAACTTATTCTGCCTGTAGTGTGACTTCTGCGTTACAAATGTCGGTGTGTTTGAGCTGCCCTACACAAGGCCTGGGGGGATGCTAGGATGTGTTCCCAGTGATCAAGCACCTGCAGCGCTGGTCAGAGCTGGCTCTGAGGAGAGCTCGCGTTTAAGTTTGTGATGACCTGGGCGAAGCCCCCGCTGACCCACGCGCGTTCCTAACGTTTCGGTACGGCTGAGCACCGCCCGTTCTCAAACCGCGCCGCGTGCTCCCGCCGCTGCGCAATTAAAACGGCGAAACCGGCGCGTGCCTCCCCGAGGTTCGTTTCCCGCCTCAGGCCCCGGCGCGCGCGGCTCGGCTTTGAGGGGGCGCGGGGCGCCCCGGGGACCCTGCGCTCCGGGGACGCGGCCCCCCCCAGGCCGCGCCGATCGCCGGTCGGTCATTGCCGCGGGGACCGGAACCGTCCCCGTTTTCGCGGCCCCCTCGCCGGCCCCAGCGGCCGGGTCAGGTCCGGTCCGATCAGCGCATGAGCCGCCGGCGGCAGGCCCGAGCCGTCCGGCGTGGCCGCCGCGCCTGCCTGGGGCGCGAGCTCGGGTCCCCCGGCCGCCTTCGCGGAGCCGGTTTTACGGCCTGGGCGGCCCCGCTCCCGGATGACGGACGCTGTTTGCTTCAGACCAGGCCCGGGAGAGCGCAGAGAGCCGAAATCTGACCCGGCCGGAGGCAGGTAACGACGGGGGCCCCGCGGCGGGGTTAGGGGGACGGGAGACCCTTTTCCCACCTGCCTTGGGCCGGGGGCCGCACCCCCGGCTGCAGCAGAAGCGCCCCCGACTGCGGCGGCCTCTTTGCCGCTCCCGCCAGCGCGTCCCCGGCAGCCGGGCTGCTGCGTGTCCCTAGACGGCAGCTGCGGGTCGGCTCGCCCGGGAGCCTGGCTCCTGCACACCCTCAGCCCCTCGGCGGTGGTGAATCCGTCCCTTCCCCGGCGCCTTGCGGTCCGGGGTGCTTGGATAGGGCCTAGCTCTCCCCCGCCGCCTCCCCGAGGCTGCGGGCCCGATTGCCCGGTGGTGGGGTCGTGGGGGCCGTCGTGGTTTAAGGCTGCCCGGGCCTGAGGTCCGGCCGGAACCCGGCCCTGAGCGCATTCCCGCCGGGGTAACGGGGTGGTAGCGGGAGCTGGGGCGGCCCCCGCCGCGCTCCCAGGTGATGCCAAAGGCAGATGAGGAGCCGTCGCCTGCGTCTAGACGGGGGGATGAACGCACGCGAAGGGACGGCTCGGCTCGCCGCCGCCGCCCGGGAGAGCGCCCACGGCCGAGCCCCGCCGCCCCCGGGGAGGAGGCGAGGCTGCTCCGCACCGCGGCAGGTGCGGGCACGACCCGGTAGAGCCCGGGGGCTGCTCCGAAAGAGAAACCTGCGCTCCGCCTCCCCGGCTATAAATAAGCGACCCCGGGCGGGAAAGCCGATTACAGCCGTGTGGTGAAGCCGTGAAGGCAAAGACGGGGCTTCGCCCGTCCCGACTGGCACCCCGATCCTCACCCCGCTCTGCTCTGCGCCCCATCTTGCAACACGTTCCGCGCCCCAATCTGTTCCCCGACCTGGCCCTCAGCGCGGCTCAGTGCAAGGGGAGCGCCTTCACCGTTCTTCCGCGCCTTTTTATTCGTTTCAATCCTTTCCCTTTCTTTCTTTCTTTCTCTTTTTTTATTAAGTCCAAAATATTTAATCCCACTATTCAACCGCTGACTCTGACAATAAATAACAATAACTTACTTTTGTTCGTTAAAGGCTCAAACAATCCGTCCTCCGTCCATTCATAATTTAACATTAGTACTGGTTTCCCCGTTAAAAAGTCTCGTTTCCGTGTTCCGTATTTCCAGCGATCGTGAGGGGCCGGGCGCCGCGGCCCGGGAGAGGCATCGGCGTGAGATGAGGCTGGACGGAGCAGCTCCGCGGAGGGGAGGGCCAAGCTGGCTCCGCGGCCGCGGGAAGGCGCGGACGCCGGGGAAGTCTCTCCCTTGTTTTGTATTTCTCTTTTTCCTTTTCCGTTCCAAAAAGGGAAGAAAAGCCGTCCCCGGCGCAAGCGGCGGGCGAGGTAGCCTGTCACCATGCCGGGCTCCAGCGGGGATATCCGCGTTTCTTTGGGGAAAAGAAACATCGAAATCCGCAGGAAAAAAACCGCAACAAAACAACAAAATAACGAAATAATCAGGGCAGGGGCTCTCTCTCCGGTCTGGTGAAGGCAGCAAGGATCCCGGTGCTTTTTTGGCCGTCAGTAACACATTTTTTGTTTGTTTTTAAATAAGAATAATTAAAAAACAAAGGCGTTTGTCCGGCGCTCTGGGAGCGGCCCGGGGCCGGGTGTTTCATGCAGGGAGCGCAGGCATGCGGAAGTCCCGCTGCGGCGGGTGGCGGGGTCGCCTCACGTCTCGGCCGGGCTGGGCACCATGCTGTTGGGGGTGTCGGGGAGCTGGGAGGACAGCGAGGTCACGTCGCTGCCGGAGGAGGTGCCCAAGGAGCCAGACTCTGAGAAGGAGACCTGGGGGAGCAGCGGTGGTGAGAGCGCGGCGCGGGCCCCACCGCGCACCCTCCCCATCCCGCAGCTCCCCTTCCCGCCCCCCTCCCTTCGCGGCGCGGCGCGGTGCGGCTCACCAGCTGCTGGAAAGCGGCGGGTTGCTCCAGGTCGCTCTGCAGGGCAAACTCGCTGAGCGCCTTCCAGGGCGGCTGGTAGGTCTGGACCTCCACGGCGCTGCCCTGCACGGCGCTGTCGTGGCGGATGGGGCTGCCGGCCACCAGCGGAGTCCCGGTGAGGCCCTGCAGGCTCTACGGGAACACGGGGCTTCAGCGCGGCTGCCGCCAGCCACCGCGGCCCGGGACAACCCTCCCAACATTCTTCCCGGGCGGGACGGGCGGGCTCTCACCGTCTTGTCGCTGTGCTGCTGCTGCTGGAGCTGCTTCATGAGGATGGACTTCTTCTTGTCCTTGCAGCGTTTGTTCTGGAACCAGACTCGGATGACACGGGGGCTGAGCCCTGTCATCTCCACTAGCTGCTCCTTCATCAGGGCGTCGGGGCGCGGGTTGGCGGCGTAGCAGGTCCGCAGCGTGTGCAGCTGCTTCTCGTTCAGCACCGTTCGCACGCGAGTGGTCTTCTCTGTTGCCTTGTGCGCCGGCGGCCGCGGGACAGGCGGCCGCCCTGGCACCGGCTCTGTGGTGAGCAGGGAGGGAACGCACCGTCAGCTCCGCCGCCCGCCCGCCGCAGCCCTCCCGTCCCCTCTCATCCTGTTCCTCCCGCTCTCCGGTACCTGCGAGGTGTGCGGCGGCGGCGGGCGGCGGCAGCACGGGGCTGCGCGGCCCGCGGGCGGCGGCGCCATCGGGGGGCGGCCCGTGGTCGGCGCGGCAGAGCAGGTCACGTTCCCGCAGGCAGAACTGGTCGCCGGGCAGGAGCTGTCGGCCGCAGGCTGCGCAACGGAAGCACTCCAGGTGGTAGACGTGGTCGCGGGCGCGCATCACCAGGTCGCTGCTGCTGAAGGCCGCCCGGCACTGGGCACACTTGATGCCGAAGAGCCTGCGGGGACGCGATGCACTGTAAAGGACCGCGGGCGCGCCGTCGGGCGGCTACGGGAGGCGCCGCGGGAATGGGCAGCGGCCGCGAATCAGGATTTCGTTTGGGGGAAATTCAGGGTCCTAAGGGGATTTTGTGCTTTTTTAGGTTTTGGTTCGATTTTTCTATATATATACGTCTATATTTATAACGAGCGCTGGCACATTCAGGGTCACCTGCTGTAATCCCGCTTGCAGTAGGCCTTGCCGTCGCGCAGGAAGCATGTGCAGGTCTCGTCCAGGGGCTGCCCACACTCGGCACACTTGAGGCAGGCGACATGCCACTCCAGGTCTGGCGACACCCGCAGCAGGAAGGGGTCCTGGATGCGGCCCCCGCAGCCCGCGCACAGGGCCAGCCCCGGCCGCCCTGCTGGGAGTGAGTGGGGCACAGTCAGGGGTAGTGATGAGTGAAAGCAGAAGCGCCGGGAATTAGGGAAAGACACCTTTTTTTTGTTTTATTTTTTACTTTCTTTTTTCTTTTTCTTTTTTTTTCCAAATAGGGAGAAAAAAAGACAGAAACGTGGAGAGAAAGAATGGACACCAGAAACGAAAGAGAAAAAATAGCGCTAAAAAAAGAAGAAACCTGATAGATGGAAATAAATGCAGAAAGAGACATAAAAGTAGAATTTCGGAAAAGGAAATAAAAGAAAAGTCATTAAAACAAAAGCTTAGGAAAAACTGGAAGAAAGAAAGAAAAAGAAATGAAAACAGAATGACAGAAAGAGAAATAAAACCAGCTAAAAAGCCCAGAAAGAGACAGTTAAAATGGGAACATGGACAAATGGAAACAATAAGAGACAAGAAATCAAAGGAAGAGAAATAAACCTAGAAACAAAACAAAACCAGAAGAATCGAAAGAACAAGAAATAAATAAAAACGGAAAGAGAAATTTGAAAACGAAAAAGACAAACCAAAACACGGGAAGAGAAAAAGAGACAAACGGTGACGCAGGCCGGGAAACAGGGAAGGAAAGAAAGAGAAAGCGAAGGGAAGGAGAGAAAGACACGGGAGCAGCAGTAAGACCCGAGATCAGTAGCGCAGACAGCCGGAGGGACAGGCATTCGGTAAGAAGCAGAGCCAGCGTGGCCGGGGCGCGCGGGGCACGAACGGGAATAGAAGCACCGAAGATGCCATGGGCCAAGCCGGCAGCCGCCTTCGCCCGCCACGGTGCCGGAGCCCTTCCCGGCGCTGTCACGGCACCAGCTGGTCCGGGAAGGCACGACGGCCGCCGGTCTACCCGACGGCAGCGGCGGCACAGCACTCGGTTGCGCAGCGCTCCGCGACCGCTCCGCCGCGCCCGCCCGCCCCAGAACCGCGTTGCGTTGCGCGGCACGCACTTACTTTTGGAGGGCTCCCCCATGGCGCCTGGGAGCGGCCGCGGGAGGAGAATGTCCACCATGCGGGCGGCCCCCTGCGCACCGGCAGCGATGCGGGATGCGGCGCCGCCGCTCCACCACTACTCGCGCCGCGCGGGGCGGGGGCCTCGCCCGCCCCCCCGGGCCCGCCCCGCCGGGCCGCACCGTGATGTCAGCGCGCACCGGCCGCGGGGGGGGGGGCGGCGCTGACCTCACCGCGCGGCCCCCAGAGGCGATTGGCGGCCGCGGAGAGGACGCCTGCGGATTGGCCGTGGTGAACAATGGGCGCGCGGTGGCGCGCGGAGCGGTGCGGACTCCCCACACCGCCCCGCGGGATCCCAGCTTGGCGTGGCCCGACGCCGGCTCGGACGGGGCGGGTAGCCCTGCGCGCCGCTGAAGAAGCTCCACGGGAGCGGTGGGTGCGCTCCTCAGCGCCCTGCTCCCCGGGCAGCCGCGGCACCAACCCGGCTGCCGGCGGGACCCTCCAGCCGCCTGGCGTTGTACCCAGGGCCGTGCGCGCCGGCCCTGAGAGCGGAGGGGACGGCGGCGTCTGCAGCCCGAGGCGGTGGAGATTCATTTCAGCTTTCCTTCTTCCAGTTTTCCCTATTCTTTTCCTTGACTTTTAATTATCCTTTTATTTTTTCCTTCTTTTATTTCCCTTGTTCTGTTTTTTCCTCTCTCTTTCGCCTTCTATTTCGTTGTCCCTTATCCCTGCTTTTCGACGTGCTGCAGGCAGGTGCTCGCGGACGGGCGCAGCGGGACATTTCCCCGCTTCGCCGGGAGGCGCACCCCCACGGCAGACAGGATGGAGGCTTTGTAGCGGCCGCCCACTCAAAGCTGCGTGCCCGCGGAGCGATTCCTTGCTGGGGGGGGCGTCAGCGGGAGGGCGGCTCCGACGGACGCGAACAGGACCGCCGGCGTTGTCGGGTGGCCGTCCCGAGCAGCGGCTGTGTGATGAGTTGAAGTTACGGGGGAAAACAGTATTTTACCGCATTTTCGTGCACCTGATTCCATGTTTCTCCTGCAGCTGAACCTCTCCCATTTTTTTTTTAACCCTTCTATTCATTTTTCCTCTGTCTTTACCCCCAGTCTCTATGGGCTTCCTGTGCATTAGTAGAAAAGTAGGGAGAGCACTTAAGTGGCCTTTGGCTCGGTTTTAAATTCCCAAAGACTTCACAGCGTAGCAGCACAAGTAGCTCAAAAGGTCCAGGAAAGCTTGTAAGTGCTGGAATAGAGACTGCTGCTGTCCTGGGGCTTTGGTCCTGCTTCTCCTCTCCACACGATTTACCTTTTGAATTTTACTCACAGAATTTGATAGACATAGGCCAACTTGTATGGCTTGGGAAGGACATGATGACTTTAAATTTGGGCTCAGAAAGGGCAGGCTGCACTTATTTTGCTCGGAGGAGGGAGGCAGGATGGGTTTTCCAGCTGTAGCACTTATTCTTTTTACAAGTCAAGCACCCTGTAGGTATGAAACCCCAGAAGCTGAGGAGGGAGAGAGGACAATTTGGATAACTGGCTATTTGACTATTTGATCCACTCTCCTCTGCCTGACACAGCCCCTGCTACGCCTTTGAGAACCCCAAATGTTGGAAGCAAACATTAAAGTTTGCACAAGAGCCAAGGGGGTAAGCAGGAGGATATTTGGGGTACCCACTTCAGCAGGGACATGTGTCATCACGGGATTTTGGCATCTCTGCCTGCCCCTGCATGTGTGAAGGTGCACAGGTGCCGTGTGGCAATGACATCCTCAGGGCAGGGTGAGTCCACGTGTCCCCTGCATGTGTGGCAGTGGCAGGGTGGCCATAGCGCCTGTTGGGGTTTGTGGTCTGACTGCCGCCTGCTGTTAGTGTGGCTCGTTTGCCAGCAGCAGAGCTGAGCTGGGAGGTGAGTTATGCAAAGGGAACTGGAAAAGTTTGGCTGGCTTTTCAGACTGGGGTGACCCCATGGGACGGGTGATGGGAACCTCCACAGCACTGCTGTGGCCGTGGGGTGGCACAGGGCATGCTGCCCATTGCTGGGTGCCTGGTAGGGAAGAGGGTGACTTCAGCCTGAGCTGGAATCCACAGAGTCCTGAGTGAGTCAGTATCTGCATGTGTTAACAATAAAATGCAGAACTAAAATGTCAGAGTGATAGGAGAATAAGACGTGTCTAAGAAAATAGCAGCTTGGCAGGGATGCTTCATGTTGCATCACCCTTTTTTCACTTGAGGGCAGGGTCCTTTATGCTATCCCAAACCTCCCACCAGCTTAGGAATAAGAAAGGTTACAGCCAAGCCAGCTAAACTTCTCCAAACCAGCACAAAGCTGTACTGCAGGCACTCACCTGCGGAAGTACAGAGCAGACACCAGGCAGGTATGGTGAAGCTGGACTCGGTTTGTGATCAGGCAGGTAGGAACAGGGTGGGCAGTGCTGCACAGGCACTGTAGTAGAAAACTCCAAAAAAGGACTAGCCAGGGAAATGCTGAAAGCCCTGGACCTTTATGTGATGCAGGAAAAACTTGAAAATGGCTACAGGTAATGGTAACAGGCATAAACCCAGCCCAGTATCGCCACCATTTACAAACAGGTTAGTTGTTGGTTCCTTTGAGGGGGAGGAAGGGAAAGCACATCATAAAACTTTAGAATAATTCAGCTCGGGAGGGAGCTCTGGAAAACTGCTTTCAGGTCACTTAGAACTGCTGGAAGTATTTGCTGGTCAAAACCAAACAGAATCTCTCCTGCCACGCCAGTTCCTCCTGCTGTCCTCCACCCAGTGTCCAGGTTTTTAATCCCTTTTGGGGCAATTCAGGTTGGGTTGGTGCAAGATCTGGCAGAGGCTGCCTGGCTGCGGGGTGAGGGCAGCTAGCAGCGCTCACCGCTCTCTACAGAGCAGCTCTCTGGGGTTTGCTCCTGAATAGAAATACAAGTTCTCTCTAGAAAGGGGAAAGGGTAACAATTTTTTTTATTTGCAGCAGATTGCAAGGGCAGTAAATGCTGATTCTTTCAGAGCCAGCCATGGATTAAGTCCATTATAAAATTAAAACAGATGGAATGCAATTTCACTTACATTACAAAAAAGGACAGGAACCATCTGCAATAAGATTTAGCATTGCAAAGCTATTGTTATCATGTTACCATTAAAACCTTTGATGAAGGGTTTTCTTTTCTTTCATAAACTTGTTCATATGAAACAAATGTTTTATTTATCCATCTTCCTAAGATAATCATATTTTATTTACAAAGATGACATCTCTCAAAAAATCAGCTCTTGGCTCTAACATAACATGTAAAAACAAAGAAATAGTGTAAAACTTCCAATGTCAAACCACTGGGGCTTGAATGAGGAGGATGTAGCAAAAGGAGAATTTACTATCCATTTTTCCTCTAAAAACCATTTCTTTGTGTTTGGAGACAATGTTTGATACTGAAAATAGATAATTAATGAGATAATGGGATAGTGCATGTCACCTCCTGTCCATTGGGATTATCTGATGGCTAATTATGGACAGATTGTGATTAATGTGATTATGGATTGGATATTAATCTGATTCTGGCTTGATCTAGTTATGTTTTAGTCTGCTCCAAATGGTTAATTGGATCTGAGATAATAGAAATGCAGCTTGCACCAGATTTTGCCACATCAGTTGATGAAGTATCTTTTGATCTGGGTGGGTTGCAAACAATAAATTATTTACAGCTGTTGAGAAAATGACTCTTCCTTAGAATGTAGTCATTCATTTTATTTTCGAGAGCCTTTGAAAACAAAATCAATATCCCTTCTAAAAGGAGATGTTGACAAAAGAAAGGCACGTACATAACTCACAAACAAATGTGACGAAATTAAACAGTGGTTAACCCGGTGGCCTAATGTCTGGTGATGCATTTGAATTGCTATGTGGAGCTTTGGGCTCAATTCTTCTGAGACCAGCAGGGGTTGGGAGCATTGCAGGGGAAGAGGGCCCAGCTCTGGGGAAAGTGGTATTGCACAAGAGCTACTGCCAGCCCTGCTATTGATTAAGAATCAGCCATGGTAAAATGGCAAAGGGAGCCCTTGCCATTTTTTCCCCTCCGGATAAGAAGGATTCAGACAGTTCATAGGCGCAGAAAGGACTCATTGGCCCATCTCATCTGGCCTTCTTCATACCAGACCACGCAATTGGACCCAGTATTATTATTTTTTCCCCTCACAGTGAGCCTGTTAATTTATGGTTGACCTCAGTCATATCTCCCAGAGATGCATCTGGTCTTGATGTAGCCTGCCAGTGCGGAGAGGCTGCCCCACTCCCCATGAAGCCATCCTTCTTGTTAACTACTGTCACCGAAGTGGCAAATCAAGTGTATATTTTAGATTCCACCACAGCCACTGGATCTCCTTATGCCATTTCCTGCAGGGTTAAAGGCAATAGCTAAGTTGTAGCACCTTAAACTTCATGACAGGGCAAAAGGTGCATCAGCCTTTGTCACCAGGAGGCATAAGCTGCAGGTAGCTTCACCAGAAGGTGCTCCTCTCCCAATAGGCTTTGCAATGAAGATAACAAAAATCAAGCAGATCCCAAAACACTAAAAACAGAGGCTTATTGCAGCTGCTGGACTTCCACTGAAGTGTTATTCAGTGATCTTAAACTGAAGAAAAAAGGAAAAAACAACTTTCCCTGAAGTGCTTGCAGGCATGGAAAGGGCCATTCCCCTGGGGTGATTTAAGGCACCACTGTCCCTGTCTCTGCTGCTTGGAACTGCTTGAGTGGGAATACAGTGGCCTGTGCATTACTCTCCAGTAGTGTAACAAGCAGAAAAAGCAGCTACCTGTTTAAAAAATAATGCTGCTATAACCTGGCAAAGAATTTTACACACATCTCCCATTAGTGATGAGGCATGCTGCGTGCTGGAGGAGAGCCACAGGTCACAAAACGCTCATTGCAGGTATCTGTACTGGGAGAGAAGCAGAACTCTCTTTCCTTGCCAGCATTACTTCCCTCATCCTCCACACAAGCCGCTGGTATCCCTTGCCAGGACAAGCTGCCTTCCAAGGCAACCTGAGCCTTTGCTTCCAGGAGGTATGAGCATCCCTTTTCACCCATTACCTCAGCAGGAGAAGCTTTTAACTCCTCTAGTGATCTTGTTCTCTAGGAATGGGCTACACGTGTGATGTAATATTGCTCCCTAACTCCCTCATTACTTGATTGGTACATGTAAATGATTAACAAGTGAGAGGAGTTTATAGGAAAAGGAAAACACCTGCCTGGGGTGTTTTTATAGGCTTGGTATCAGTAGAAGGGTTGTCCCTGCTATGGGATGAGCTTTTGCCTATGGCACCCACTTCAGAAGTAGGACTTGTGGCATTGCTCTCTTCCAGAAGGCTGCTGTAAGGCCTCATGAAAGACTAGCTGTTGCCCTGAGACATGGAGGTGAGTGGTTGTAAGGTGTTCTAGGCAGAGTGTTAAGCACACCTGTGGTGGTGGGGTTTTTTATTATAAAAGAACTCAAATGTGAGACGTGTTGAGATGTATTTTTGTGCCAGTGAGAATGAGGATTAGAGAGCAGGATCATGGGGAGAACTGTCCCATGCTGTACAGAGGGTCCTAGATTTGTGGCTGTGGGGATGGAGTGAGTGCAATTTCTTGGGGTGACTGAGTCACTTGGATCATGTGAGCCTGCAGTGCTTGGGCATGAAGTATTTCATCTGCAGAGATCTCTCCTGCTGCTGCTTCCAGTGTGGGTTTTTGTCTTGTCT
Organism: Psittacus erithacus; assembly: GCA_009867235.2. Classification (NCBI taxonomy): domain Eukaryota; kingdom Metazoa; phylum Chordata; class Aves; order Psittaciformes; family Psittacidae; genus Psittacus; species Psittacus erithacus. The sequence goes on from WYDI02035294.1 coordinate 59,774, forward strand.
CTCCTTGCTGCTGCCCATGTGGTGCCAGGGTGTGGGTCAGAGAGCCCTGTGGAGCCATAAGCAGGTTGCAGTTGCTTGAATGTTACTGGATTTTGACAGATTAGGAGGTGAATCTTTTCATGTACTGGGGAAGCTTCCCAAATGGAGGTCTTTTAATTTATCTGAGTCAGCTAGCCCCAGGGTGATTGCAGGAGGATAGCAAGCAAAGGATGACCCATGTCAGAGGGGGGTCATCATAGCAGTAATAAAAAATTCCTGCCTGTCGCTAAATCCCTTAGTCATGAGGCTGTATTGGCTGGATTTGGTATGTTTTAATTAGGAATTATGTATTTTAAGGGAAGGAAAATCTGATTCTGATGGAGATGTGATTACATATTTCACTTGGTTTTGTAGATAGACCTGTACAGGTACGTGCTGTTGTTTGCAACCATATTTTCAAAAGTTTGAGTAATTTGGTATTGACTTTTATTTTTCCCCCTCCCCCAGTTGTGTGAAAAAATGTAATTCCCTTCCCAATGCAGAAATTGGGTCAGCAGATCCTAATGAAATAATCCTGGATAACAATGCACCATACAAGGATCTGCTTCTACTAATTAATGAGTAATTTTTCTTTCAAAATACAAAGGTACCCTCCTCTGCCTGAAGTGGACAGAGCTTCCACCTTCAGCAGCACCCATTTGTTGTATGTTTTACCATTTTTATTACTGTCATGCCTTAGGTGGGAAGGTCAAATAGGCAAAAAAAGCTTTTTGCCACAGTTCAGCTAATATGGATCATGCTGATATAATCCCTACCTGATTACAATTACAGCTCCTAAAACACTGGCCATAAGTGATAAATACTTCCTTTGTGCTTCAGGGTATAATCCGCATCAAGCCAGTTTCAATAAGGATTATGGGCATCTGAAGTGTTGCTGAGGTTTTGAACTAAAATTATAAACAGAAAACATAATAAAAAGCCTGTCATGTCTCCCAACTGGTGACATTGCACCTTGAAATCTGACCTAAAGGGTGGTGATGTCACTCTGCTCATGAAAATACGATCTATGCTATTAAGACAGATGCATGTTGACGGGATCTCTTTATTTCAAGCTATGATGCAATTAGGTCGATTTTTGATAATAGCTCACCTTTGTTTTGGTCTAAGGTGTTAAAAAAACAAACTCAAATGAGAAGGATTTGCTTGTTTTGGTGCTTTGGGGTTTTAGGTATATGTGTGGTGTTTGTTTTTATTAAAGATTTCATCCCCATCAGATGGGCATGCTGGAAGCTGGGTTTTTGAGCTGAAAATAGGATTATGAAATTGCATGCCATGCTTTTAATGAGTAAAACACCTTAATTAAGAAGACATAATGGCCAAATCAAGTGTGCCCAGGATGATGATCTTTTGTATCCTTATTTTGCTGTTGTTGTATTAACTAGGGTGCAGATAGGGGTTTCTGTGCTGCATAAAACTTCACATTTCTGAAGAGTTATGTTGCAGCTTAACCACCTCTCAAATGGGCAGTAAATTATTTATCTTATTTATCCTCTCTTCAAACCAATGTCAGTGTCCTGTGATTTTGGCAAAATCATTCTTCCCCTTGTCTTTATGATACGTTTGTTTGTTTGCTTTCACCTGGTCATTTGCTCAATCCAGGACATGCAGGGGCAACCACAGATGCTCATTCTGTTTTCTTAATTTCTGGGGGGATGGCTGAAGGGTGGAGCCAGGCTTGGCCAGAAGTTAAAGCAACCCTGGAGCTATGTAAATCCATATAATCAGGCACAGGCCCTGAAAGTTTGCTGCTTACTTCAGCTCTTCCCTCCACAGCCATCCCTCAGGGCCTGTGGAGTTTTGGGAGTGCCCTGGGGCCAGGAAGCTGGAATATGCAGCACTGCTGCTCTTTTTCCATTATAGGGGTATTTCAGACAAACTGTTCAGATGCTTGTGTTGCTGGACCTGGTTAGCTTTTCTGTAAAGCAGTAGTACATTTTGGCGTTTGATGTGAAAATCATGCGGCAGAATATAGTTTAGAGGCAATCCTGCGCCAAGGCTGTGGCAAAGCTGAGAAGCCTTTTTGATCAATTGGCCTTTGCTTTTTCTGAGGCACCTCAGAAACGCAGAACAAATCATTGACATGCTGCAGATCACTACGTACGCTGGGAAGAGTGGTCCAATGGCCATAATTGCTATGGATGGGCTACGTTTTTATTTTTTCTTTAAACCACTCCAGCATGGGAACAAAGAAACTGCATTCGTGGCTTGCTATCTAGTGATTTCCGGGATGGGAAGTCAGTGGGGAATATCCACAATCTGTGTGTGCTTGGGGCTCCTGGGCTAGCGGGCCAGCTATTCCAGCTCCCCACAGCTTCTCTGGGACACCAGGTTTTCAGAGAGATGCACCACATGCTTTAGCAGTGAACTTGGCCTGAAATGTTTAACTTCATTGATTTTTAAATCCTTTGCCACCTGGAAAAAAGATATCTGGAGGTATGGAAAATGGCGAGTCCCAGCCTGGACCCTGGGCCAACCTGGTGCTGTGGAAGGGGCAGACATAATGTCTTGGCTCGGTTCTAAGAAATCAGAATAATAAATAGTAATAAAAAGGGTCTAGATATTACTTTGGGTGAATGAACTATTGCCCAGTGCCAAGTGCAGGGGTGTGGGTGAGGCAACGGTGAATCTGCCCTAGCGAGGGGATGCTGCTGTGGGCTGGTGTTACCTGAGCAGGCCTCCATGCTGTTGGACTACTTCGGAAACTTGGGAAGCGTCCGGCCTCTTTGCTCTTGCTGTGCCAACACCACACGGAAGGTGGCTGGGGGGACCCGGACACTGGTGGGCAGCCCTAGGCCTGGTCATTCCCCGGGGTCGGGATGGCAGCCTGCTCATGCTGCGTGGCCGTCCTCACTTCTGCTGGCCCCACAGCTGCAAATGAAGACTTTTCCTTCCTTCTTCTTCACGAGGCACATTTTTATTGGCTTGGGCTAGCGTAGTCTGGAGCATAGGCGTTCGCGCTCCCAACTCCGCTTCCGGTTATCCGCCTTTGAAAGGCTTTAACTCTTTGCGGAAGCAGTGCGGAGCCCAGAGGCTGGTGTTGGCAGCCAGCCCGTTGGCGCGGGAAGGCGCGCGCGCCGCACTGGGGGCCCGTTGCCCCTCGAGGCGCTCGCGGGAGCGGTTTCGCCCTTCGGTACCGCCTGGCGCGAGGGGCGCGGGGACACGCCGGGGGCCGCGCACCGCGGCGGTACCGGCACCCGCGGGGGCAGGGGGCGCTCTGTAGCGCTGCCCATTAGCCCGCCGCTCCGGCCAATGAGGCGGCGGGGCGGGGCGCGGCTCTCGCGAGAGCGGCGAGCGGCCGGGGCGGTGGAGCCATGTTGCGGGCTGTAGCGGGTCCGCGCCTGCGGCGGGCGGTGAGTGAGTACGGGCGGGCGGGGGAAGCGAGGGCGGGCGGCGCGCGCCTCCTCAGCACTGGGGCTCGCCGGCGGCTGTGGGGTGCCCGGGGGGCCGGGGTCTCCCCCCGGCCTGGGCCGGGGGGGCCGGTGCCCAGGGGGGGAGAGGGGGGGCGGGGGGGGGCGCGGGGCCGAGCTCCGCCGTCGGCCCGCCCAGCGGCGGTGACTGAGGGGGTGTCCGGGGAGTGGACGCCGCTGGGGCCGAGCTCCTCCGAGCTCCCACAGCGCGGCCGTTAAAACAGTTCCCGAGTGTGTAAGAACTTTCCAGTGCTTGCTGCAGGCAGGAGCTGAAGGTTATTGTCTTGGACGTGGTTATAAGGGGAGTCTTAAAGTTCTCCAAGTGCTCGCTCTCGGCCGCCTTCATACGGGACTAGTTGAAGAGGATTTCTTTCCTTATAGCTGGAAGAGGCGGTTGGAGTTTATTATTGCGAACTCTATCAATGTTAGACGCTTGCGGCTCAAGGAGAGGCTTTCTGGGGTTTTGAGAGGGTTAACACAGTGTTTCTCAGCCAGACTAACGCAGCTGTGCAGAACTGTAGTTGCTTTAACTATCACAGCCTGTGGACGAAGCTAATGCTAAACCCGTGTTGCTTTTCCGTGTTGATCGTCATGCCGCTCAGCTGGGAGGAGTACTGGGCTTTTGGAGGCCGTTTGCTGCTTGTGTCGTGGCCGTGTTACCAAATTTAACAACTAGGTGAACTCAAGGTTAGTTGGAGTAGATGATTCATGAAATGCCCCTGAGTATTTGGTCAGTCTCGTAGCATGCACCAGGAGAGTCTCTCCACCAGAGCTGTGTGTGAATAGCCCTTCTAAAAGAGCTAAAGTTTTTGCACAAGTTTCTTTTTCAGCTCCCTGAGGCTTTTACAGGCATTACAGGAATGTATTAATTGGTTTCAGGTATGAAGAATGGCTTAAAAGGAGAGCAAAGGTAGTTAAGGACATATGTGATTTAGTTAATCTAACAGTTTTAAGTGTAACCATGGCCAACTCTGAGTTGCTGTTAGGCTGTAGGTTTTGTAGGGCAAAGGTCTTGGTGATGTCTGGTGCTCCTGGAACATACGGTATTGCTATGTAAACAGTCCTTCACTCACAGTCACTGCATAATTCAGTTTCATGTCCTGGTAACATGAGGTCAGCTCCTTGTTTTTCGGCCATATGCATCTGAACTCAGAAATATATAAAGCTAATAAAACATAGTATGTATTGTCAGTGTGTGGGTGGCAGCATGGTCTGCAAAAGAAGCAGAGTTAACTCCAACACTGTTAACACTCCTACAGTTCAAGAGTGAATATAGTCTAGAGACAAACAGGAGGCGAGAGAACTGTAAAGTGTGAGCAACTAGGAAAGGTTGGAGTTGCAGAACTTAGAAGTGGGGGCTGAGAAGGAATATGAGACTACAAGTACACAAAAACTTGGTGCAGAGATGGGAATAAGCCATCTAGTGAGGTCACTTTCAGTAGCATTGTCTGTATTTCAAAACAGCTTTCTTGCTTTGATTTTTATTAGTGGCTTGCACATTAATGTGGCTTGGACATACCTGGAAAAGTTGATTCTGTAGTACAATTTTCTATTGTTGCTTCAGTTCCTTTCTAATTTTAAGTCTTTATTGTAATTCTTTAAACCTTTTTTATGAGTGTTCTCTTCATTTCTTTTGATGGTTTTTTGCAGTTTTGGCTCCATTTCAGTACAGGTGCCTTTAGTGTTGTTTTTCCAGTTAGTGTTTTCTGGAGGTAAAGAGCTGTCTCTTAGACCTCTTCTCTAGTGAGGTCTGTATAAAGGCTCTAGAAGAAATATAAGCTTTATTGCTAGAGCTTCCTCCTTGCTCTGAGCTTCCCAAATATATTTTCTTAAATTTATTTTAGGTTTTTCAGCTACAAGACTATCTATTAACAGAATTAGGCATTGCTTTATTTTATAGGAATGCAGCCATTATCTTCACTAATACCGCAATTCCTAGTTCATGGAGTCAGTTCTTGGGAATTTTGCCCAATGATAATGGGTCTCTATGAGATGCATAATTCCTACCAAGCAGCTCTTTGACTTTAATTTCTGTCCAGTTTGCTCTAACAGCTAAGTCAGCTCTAAAGATGCCTTTCTGGGTCCACCTGTTAGGCGCTTTTGCATTGTGAATTTCTATTGTGGTTTAGTTGCTGTGGTTCCAGTGGCTCTTCTGATGAGGTTGGGAGGCAAACTTCGATCTCCTGAAGGGTGAAGTTTTTCTGACAGCCTGTTTCGTATTTGGAGTGTAGGACCATGTAGAATACACCTACTGAAGCTCTTGTGTTTCCTGGAAAGGCTTTCTGGCTGTCCCGTCTTTTGTTTCTGTATCTGCCGTGTGTTACTTAAGAGAGCTTGCTCTGCGTATTGTGTTGCAGTGAGCATCCTTGGAGTGGGCTGCAGGCAGTGAGCTATGTACCGTTGACTGTGGGGGCCACTGCTGCTCACCAAGCAGCAAGTGAAGATTTGCAGCGCTTTTTTTTGTCTGGGATTTCCCGGATGTTAATACATGTGTTTTGTAGCACATAAGCAGCACATCCATGTTTTAAGGAGTGCTGGGCCTGCTTCTCTGTTTTTCAGGCTACCTCTCTGTGTGTTGAAAGACCAACACGTGTTTGGTGTGCATTGGCATTGCTGTAAAGAGTAGATCACCTGTGCAGGTTGAACGAGTACTTTGAATAGGTGGGTTATCTGTGCGTATGTTCTGGGCATGTCTAGATTTCTAACGTTTTGCTGGAACAGTAGCAGAGTAGTCTCAGTTATTTTGTCTAAAGTCTAGAAATTCAGATATTGTACTTAAACTTTTCATGTTCTGTGTGGAAAACATTGCTGAATTTCTCCTGTGGGAAGCAAAAAAGTGACTTGATGACAGATTCAGTGAATCCGTTGGTATTTTGCAAGTGGCTTAATTGATGCATACTGCACGTCTAGGTACCAGTGTTTAAGCATCTGAAAGTCAGTGGCTGGGTTTGTTTTACAGTAAATGCTGGGGGAAAATGAGAAGAGTTGGAAACTCCAGACCATTTTCCTTAATGAGTGTTTATTTTATTATGAACTGAATCATTGTCTAGAGTTTCCACCAGGGAGGAAATGTAAATGTTTCTGTTGTGGGGGCAACATAGGTTTGATTTATATCTAAACCTAGGTGAAATAAATCTCCAGTTCTACTGGTTGCTGGCAGATGTGTTTTTCATAATTACTGGCGTGCTTGAGAAGCCACTCAGTTGCCTCAGTAGGATAACTGTAGTTGATGCCTTTGGATAGCCTTATTGGTTTTCATCAGGAACCTTCTGTGGTGCAAGCGCTGGGTGCTTGCTGTTCCTTTTCAGTGTGGTGTTTTCAGTAGTTTGGTTGTCAGCTACTTAGGTTGTTTGCTGTTAGCTGGTTAAGTTTATACTCAACCTTCATATTTTATCTAGGCTTCCTACTAGACATCCTGCCCAAGCGCAGATGGAGAAATTATGTCAGTGAAATAATGGGCTGTCCTTGTCAGCTGTAAGCTGGACAGGGTACTTTGTTAGGATAACTCCCTGTCTTCTTCATTGACTGATTGCAGAATCTTAGTGCTCAGGATCAGATGTGCCTGTATGAATTATTCTCTGCTTTTACTGTACAAGGTTTATTATAGCCAACAAAAGTCAGTTTGGTTTTGCTTATTTAAAATCATTTGACATGTGTTATTATATTAAAATTCAGACCCACGTAAGAATCTTATTTGTCATCCAGGAGTTTTACCCAAGATCTAGAATCTGATTTTTTTAAATCTGGTCTTGCCTTTATGTTCAGAAATATCACGCAAGTAGGCATAAAGTGACCTTGTGGTTTGCAGTTCCAACAGTTATGTGGGATTGTCAGTTTAGAAATCATGCCTATTTAATGCTGTAATGTCCAGCCTGCTCAAGCAATGTACATTATTCTTATTCTTTTTGGCTAAAAAAAAAAACCAAACCAACCACTGTGGTTTTCTGTTGTTTGTTTTGTTTTCCAGTTTATTCTAGAATTGCTTGACAGGATGATCTAGAGCTCCTCTGGTGCAGTACTTACTTGGGGAAATGCTGATAATACAGGCAGAATTAAGTGTGTATTTAAAATGCATGTGGCTCCCTTTGGAAATTTGAAAACTTCAGAATCTTTCAGGAGTGTAGTTCACTTTGCCCTTTAACACAACTATAAATCATTGGAAAAGTGGGCTTTTTGCCACAAAAGCATGGATTTATTCTTCAGTGACTAAAATCTCATAACTTTAATTGCAAATGTATGAAATGTAATCAAAAATACAGTGTCTGATCTATATTGGCAATAAACATTTTGTTACTGGCAGTTGGCTTCAAACAGTCTCTAAATCTTTAATCATAAAAAGTAATGTTAAGCATAAAAGATGTAATGTGGAACACTTCTGTAAGATTCCTTGTTGTTTTAATTCAAACAACAAATTACAATTCTGATTCTACAGAAACTTACCTTTTGTATTTATGGGTTTACTCTGTATTAGCTTCAGTGTAGTCCTTGGGATCTGGGTTCTCCGTGTGAAGCTTAGCGTGTTGGTAGGCTTTGTGTGGTTAAGTCCAACTTTTAGCCTCTCAGATTGTCAGAAGGTTTTTTTCCAGTTTAAGTGGTGGCTAAATGAGTATTTGGCATGAGGGAAGATGGGGTCAGAATATATGTTTTAAAAAGTAGCATTTGGTTATGCAGTCTGTAGCATTGTGTTACTATTTGTGCCATGGTCATATTAATGCGTACCTTTTGTTTTCCATGTGTTACATTACACTGATCATAACTTGAGTGTTGATTTAGGCTTTATGTAGGATACACTGAGACTTGAAGGACAATAGTCCCATTCCCACCCCAAACCCTTTCCCTGTGTTAGTATTGGTCTTGGAGGAATAATGCTTTTTCCAGGTTCGCTCTGAAAATTAGAGAGGAAAGTCTCAGAGCTCAGGATATTTTGGTTTGGTTTTATGGTAATTCTTTGCTTCACCCCAGACTTTTTTTCCTTTCATGTGTTGTTTTAGAATTTAAAATCTGTGTGTGGATCATGAATTGGGGAAATTATTATTTAAGGACTGTTAAATTAGGGTGGTAGACTAAGTGGCCAGGTGTCAAATGTTTTAATGGTGAGCAGGAGAAAAAAATGCTTACCAACTGTTCTATCAGTGTGTTTTCAGGCTGTGAGCCCTTGCTGCTTATTTGCCATCCTGCCAGTTTATGCAATTTTGCCTTTTTGAACAACAAATCTAGAAAGTGTCTTCTGTAGCTAGAGTTTGTCTAAAATGTACAGTAAATAACCCAAACAACTGAAAAAAAATCCAAAACAAACCCCAAATGCCCCCAACAAACCAACCTAACCCAAAGAAACTCAACTGGTAAATATTTATTTGCTACCTTTGATTTCCTTCTGTCTTACTCTTGTTGGTCTAATCTTTACTTTTCAAGGTACTTAGTTAAGGTGATCAACTGAGTTTGAGTGTAATTTATTAAAATGTTTTTCTTAATATGTTCAGTGTTTTCCTGTGGAGCTTTTAATTTAAACACAGCACGTTACAAATTGACATGAAACAAGTTTATGCCTTTTTGGGATTTTTGCACCTTATGTATTTACTTAATACATATTATTTAGATCTAGCCTCTTGTTTGACAGTAATGTTTTGCAGTTTATATAACTGATAACTTACTGTGAAGCTAAGTATCAAACTTCTCTCTCTCCCTTTCTTAAAGGCATCGCTGGTCCAGAGGTTTCAGAGTACATTAGTCATAGCAGAACACAACAATGAGACTCTCACACCCATTACACTAAATACCATCACTGCAGCAAAACGTCTTGGAGGTGAAGTTTCTTGTTTAGTAGCTGGTACCAGCTGTGACAAGGTAGGAAATGCTATTTTCATACAAACAAAATAATGAATGCCCTGAAACAATACTTGGCAGCATCTTGGTCAGCCTGAAAAATAATCTGTAGTGAAGAGGCACTGTGCCGGGAATTGCTAATCTGCCGGAAATGTCTGGCACTTGAGCTGCTTCTCTTCTGAAGTGGAAACGTGGGCATAGATTTCATTTCATGAGAAGTACCAATAATTTTGATTGCTATAAGTTTATGCAAGCAGATTTTTATAGGACTAAAGGCAGATGACTTTTAAAACAATATTTCCCTGTGAATTGCTAAGTACAAATATTGCAGTGCTAAGAACTTGGGAAAAAGTTTTGTTCAGACGGAAACCAGCAGAAATGAAACAACACAGTGGCAAACAGGCCTTCTGAGCATCTCAGTCTTGCTGATCAGCTGCTAGTTGCATAGTAAGAGTGTATTTGCAACCTAAAGTTCTGAAATTAGTGCTTCTTGACTTTATAGCTCATATCTAAAAAGCTTCTTGTGTGTTAGCTGCTGTGATTTTTATGTGCAAACTGTAGTGACAGTATAGTTAACACATTAGTGATGCTTCTAGTCGACATGATGTATTCTTGTGTGAACAGTAAAAGTACAAATTTTGCCTAATATTTTTCATACTAGGCTATTTGTGAATTGTTATTCTACAAGTAATATGTAGTATCTTATGCAGGAGGCATACTTAGGGCAGCTAATTCACAAATAGATGGAGAAACCTCAGTGGCTATTTCAAACTGAGACCCAGGTGTTTGAGGTGGAGATCTGGAAACAAATAGTTATCTAGATCAAGAAAATGAAAACATGAATTTTGCCCAAGATGTCTGGTTTTGTGTTTCCCTATTCTTTATCACTTGCATAGTAGAAATATGATTGGGAATGTTTTGGTTTTTTTTTAATAGTAAGTATATGGTGTTTGGCATTCTGAGAAACAGTACTTTACGAACAGAGGTTGATTTTATTTGGGGTTTTTAACCTTCTTTTTAAGGTCTGTGTTGATAGGACAGAAGAGACAGTTACTCAAATTCTGGAGCATTTTTGCTTACTCTTGTTAATTTTTGAGGGTAAACTGATACTCAGGAAACTCGGTGTAGTTCTGGGGCAATACATGTGGTTTCTAGGCAGTGCTGTCAGTCCTCTCTGATCTTCAGTAACCCTTTTATCCTTTAAATGTCTGCAAATCTAAAGAAAAAAAGCATAAACACAAAATTGAAAATATACATCACATTAGTAGGCAAAGGATTGCTGCTAAAATTTGGACAAAGTTCCTGAAATGCTGTACATTTGTAATTGCATTGTATATTTGCATGGTAGATACTGGCTGATTTAAGAGAAAGTAGTTGATGATTATATTAGAATACTGAGCAGTAATCCTCAAGTGTTACCAGTTGTTGAAATAAGTGAGATCACTGTGTAATCCTTTGTGCAGGAGGGAAGCTGTCCTAGGTTTGATTTTCTTTGTAGTTTTCATATTTACAAAATTAATTCTCATTTTCCTGTAATATCTCATTATGCTGTGATCACAAGATCTGCATTTTGTTCCATCAAGTTTGTTCTAATTCTGGAATTCATGTACTTTTGTGTTCCAGTTTTAACTCATCTGTAGGCTGTGAGCAGTTGGTAGCAAGGACTCTTTGCTTGTAGTACTTGTTATAAGCTAATGATAATTCATCTGTAATCACAGGTAGCACAAGAAGTCAGCAAAGTGCAGGGTGTTGCAAAAGTTCTGGTGGCTCAGCATGATGCATACAAGGGATTTCTAGCAGGTGAGAGTGGTTCTTACCCATTGACAAAAGAAAGTGTTTATATTTGCAATTGATAGTTTTAAATTTTGAGCAATATATTTTTATCCTCAGAGGAACTGACTCCCTTGGTTGTGGAAACTCATAAAAAATATAATTATACCCACATTTGTGCTGGAGCATCTGCTTTTGGAAAGGTAAGTAGATCAAAGTGCATCAAAACTTAACTGTGGAAAAGGGAGAGGCACTGTTGCATGTAAAAGTGTGAATCAAGGGTCAGCCATGTACAGCTTTGAGTTTGCAAATACTTATTAGTTAGAAACACTCTTGTCTGAATTTTATTATGGGCTGACTTGGACAAAGGAAAAGTGTGGAAGTGTTCAGTGGTAGCCAGCTAGTTCTGTGTACAAAAGGCAAAATGTGCAACAATGAATTAGATGAAGTGATCTGAAGGCATTATGAAAATTGTAAGGAAAAGCACAGTATGTTGAGATGATAATTGTATGATTTGCATGTTGAAATGAAAGTGCACAGACTTGCAGGAAATAAATTTTTTTTGTGCGGAGGAATTGTGTCTATCCTGTAGGTCATGTACATTGAAATGTCTGTAAATATAAATAACAGACCCAAGTCCTAGCAAAGACATCTTTTAATGCAAATAGAGTTTTTCAAGACTTCTTTCTGAAGAAGCCTGTTTCTAAGTGTGTGGAGAGCCTCCTTACTAACAGTGTGGTCAGCTATGTGGTGCAGCTAAACTAAAGAAAAAGGAAACTTACGGGATCTTGCAGATGTAGGATCAGTGATGCCATCAGCCTTCTGTCTGACTACTTTCACTTCCAATCAGTATCAATTTGTATACTTGCAGGTTTTTTTTTTTAAGAGAAATCTATATATAACTTAAGTCTTAGAGGCTTTTATTTTTTCTCTTTAGTTTTGATCTTAAGTATCTTAGTAAAGGTTAACAGCTTTTGCTTTAAAGCTTATGCTCCTATTTTTAAGTGCTTTTTATGAGTAAAGATGTGGGCCTTTTGTGTTGTACCAGGCTGGGAGGGGAAAAAAAAGCAAGCAAACCTTTTGCTGTTACTAATTTTTTCATGATTTATGTTGCTCTTTTTATTCTCTTTCTCATTCCTAAGGTGCTAAGAAATTTTCTAGAGTCCATTTCAGAGCAGGCAAATAACATTTTAATACTAATTTTTGAAATAATATTTTTTGGCTCTTGGGGGAAGAGTGTGGTGGTTTTTTTCCTATTGTCTCTGATAACTAGCTTCCAAAAAATACCCTATTTTTTTTTTCCCTTGGAGTGCCAAGAGCTCAGCAATCCATCATTGTCAGTATTCTGAGCAAATTACATCTATATTCAGTTTTCAACTATTGGAGCAAATAAACTTCCTAATTAAATATACTAAATTAAGGGTTTACTTACGGTAAGTCTCAAAATGTCTAATGCTATTGCAATAATGGGGTTTTATTTGGCTGCTAAAGCGATGTGAGTAGCACTACAAAAATCTTAGTTGCTTGTGCCTTTGTACTTACAGCATTATGTGAGGTTAAAATTGGGACAGCCGGTATTCTTTTATGGACCACGTGTGTTTCACTTTGCTGACTTTTCATCTTTAACTTCTAGAATCTTATTCCCAGAGTGGCTGGTAAACTTGATGTTGCCCCTGTATCTGACATTATTGAAATTAAGTCACCAGATACCTTTGTGAGAACTATCTATGCAGGTGGGTAATCACAAAGGCATGTGGTATTTGTGCGGTAAAAGACCCAATACTAATAACTTCTCTACATAATCCTGTTGTTAGAACATTGGAATATGATAAGAATTTTCACTTTACAATCTGAATTGCTGTGGCTCATAAAAGTGAAAGCTGGGGATGGACATGATGTTCCATGGGTGAGAAAGCAAATAATCCCAGCAATTTTGGTACTATCAGTTAGGAGCCAGGTCTGTCACTTCAATTAATAGAATTTGGTAATCTCCTTTATACATCCTGCATTTATTTGTAAGTGTACTTCTGATCAGATTTTGTAAAATAAGGCATTAAGTTCATTGTCCAGCTTTATTTAATATGACTAGCATTAGTTCTGATTTAAGATACCACAGGGTTATTTTTCCTAATTAGAAAGACATTAAACTAATTATTTATAGTATTAAATTGACTTAATTTACAATTCTTTTTTTCAGTCTTGTTTCTCTAATGCTTGTCTGAGGCTGTGTTTTAATTTTGGTATGAGCTCATTACTTACTTTTCTTAATTTTGCTGTACAAGATGGTGTCATGTACCAGTGTGATACTACATTTTGAGTTACATTACCAGAATGGAATTTTGTGTTGCTCCTTTAAGTTGCTTCCCAGTAATTCACAGTTTTGAGATGACTTTGTTTATAAATAGCTGGTGTTGCAGCATTTTTCTCTTTTAGTGTTCCCTACAGCCTCCAGTGTGAAGTAAATACCATGTATTATATATTATTGAGGGAAATATGATCTTGCAGGTAGTAGGGGCAGGCCTTATTGTCTTCTCATGAATTCATGTGGCAGGATGAAAGATGTACTTTGAATTATAGGCACTCTTTGTGTTAAAGTATGACACTTTAAAAGTTGTTTGGGTTTTTTTTCCCTTTCGAAAATTTACAGGCTCATCATAAGAGATGATCTGAATGCTTTGTATCATTATGCTTCAGAAACATGGAGCTAAAAAGTGAATGAAAATATTTATAATTTATGTTTATTAAGTGCCTGACTTTCAAGTTTTAGTTATGTAAACCGGCAGTTTTGGCAAGTAACTTTCTGACTGTTACCTCTTGTTGTAGAACTGCTGATGTATTTCTAATACTAATTTTATTTCTTTTTAAAAAAGCCTGGCATATCTGGTATCTTATTGAAGAATATAATATGACCCTTTCTTTTCTTAGGAAATATTCTTTGCACTTTGCAATGTGATGAAGCAATTAAAATATTCACTGTGCGGGGAACTTCTTTTGAGGCTGCCCCAGCAAGTGGTGGTAGTGCCAGTTTAGAAAAGTGTGAGTATTCATTTTGGTATTTTATTGCTTCATGTGATAAGAGTTTTGCTCATGGCATAATGATGTTTTGTAGAAATATTTGTTAAAGCAAACTACCATAATTCTAGCTCTAAGATTTTAATATGGGTACTTTACACTTTTCGTTGACCAGAAGAGGAGATTATATGTGGTGAAATCTGTTTCACTCACTATTTAAACCTCTGCCACTGCAATCTTGCAACTTAGCTACAGCTGTTTCAATAGCCAGATTGGTTTTCAAAGCAAAATTGAGCAAAACAAAGTGGCTGGCTGGCCACAGGTTTTGTTTAATTTCTCATATTTCAATCAAGATAGGTCACTGCAATGTCTAGCTAAATTAGTAGCAGTTTAAATTGCTTTGAGAACACCCAGTTGTTTTAGATGGGTTTTAACTAAGCCAGATTGAATTATTATTTTAATAAAGCCAGTGTAGCTTTGATGATAGAGAAATCTAGTCACAGAATCACAGAATATTTGGGGTTGGAAAGGTCTTCATGATCATTTAGTCCAACCCCCTGGAGCAGGTTGCCCAGGATTGTATCCAGTCAGTCTTTGAGTATCTCTACAGATGGACGCTCTGGGCAACCTGTTCTAGTGTTTGACTGCCTCTGCTGTTTTCCTTTCTATGGGCCTTTTTATGACTGTGCTGTAAATCCAGCAGAGACAATCATTAGTAATATGCTGCATGTGTGTGGGCTTCAGTCCTCAGATTTTTGTGGGTGGCTTAGTACCTGCTCCCAAACCATCCTGTATTTCCTAAATCTCTGGATGTAAGGAAACAAATGTTGCTTGATACTTAAGATTAACATAGTGTGTTACTTAATTGGCTTGTTTGCCTGTCTTAATAAGAATCAGATTTATTATGCTGGGTTGATATCAATGTAGTATACAGCAGACCTTTCATTTTAGTGCAGTTTATACTATAGGTTACTTAAACATAACTAACAAAAGAAGCTTGTAACTCAGGGACAGAGCAGTTACTGGTAATAGGAAGAATTGGTTATGGAGTGAACTCTGCATGAAGTTTAAGATCAGATTTAAAATGTTGAAATTACACATTTGATCTGTTTTCTTGCGGGCGTTTTTGTTCATCTGCTGAATGCAGTAACCCCTCCGCCGCCTGTTGGTCTGTCTGAATGGATTGAGCAGGAGCTGACAAAAAGTGATCGACCAGAGCTTACTAGCGCAAAAGTGGTAGTGTCTGGTGGTAAGTAGATAATATGAAAACTGTGCTGTGTTGCATTAAATAATGGTACATCTTGCTTAAATAATCTGTGGCAGAACACTAATGTAATGTGTTAATAAAGATATAAATATTTATGATGTAGTTTTTGCATGGTGGCCAGTGGGAACACGCTCAACATGTATGCTTTGTGAAAAGGCAAAGCATGAGTTTAACATATGCTTGTAGGCTTTAAGAGCATTGTCATATTTGATGAGTCCCTTTAAAATTATAGCACTATGAAGTGTTTTTAGTTCCAAGTCTGTCATGTTTAAAATTGTTGTTGCTAGAGACAGTCCAAATGTTATTTTGTAATGGCTCTAACGATTTTAAAATCATTATGCTTCTGTTCTGCTCTGCAGGTATAAAGGGATGGACTGTGATATTTTTTTTTTTGTATGCCTAGGGCTAAACCATTCTCCTTTAGTTATCCCACTACAGAGGTTTGTACCAGCAGAGGGAGCACAAATTAGTAAAAAAAATCCTGTTTCTCTTATTTCAGAGAATTGTCTTGATGGTGCTGTGTGCAGGAAGTAAACCAGACAGTGGTGTTGTTATACGTATGAAATACAAATATTAATCACAAAGACAAAAGCTAATTCTCCAAATAGTAAATACTATTCAGTAATGTATTGAAAACTACCCTATGCAAGTGTATATTTGTGCCTTTGCAAATACTTACGGAAGTTTGTGTAGACAATAAAAAAATCTTAAAGTATATTATGTTCTTTTTTTCTTAACTTTTAAGGGAGAGGCTTGAAGAGTGGTGAGAACTTTAAGTTGTTATACGATCTTGCGGATCAATTGCATGCTGCAGGTAGACTTGTTTTCCTCCTTTTTTTAACCCTGGTTATGTTTAAAAAGGTCGCATGAAACTAGTGTTCATATTAAGGTCTTTTATTTTCATGTGTCAAAAAAAAATTCAAAAATCGTATTAGTTTAGAGTCATAGATAAAATTTTGTCTTCTGGTGGTCAACTGTGTATTTAAATGCTTGTGTATGAAGCACAATACTAAACTGTAATATGCCCTGTCCTTTGCAAATTCAGCAAGTGAAGCTGTATAAACTAAAAAATGGTCTTAGCTCACTTGGAAGAGCTGTTACTTTTCTTCATACATCCTCACATACTGCTCCTTTATAGAATCCCTTTCGCAGCTCTTGTGCTTTGACTGGCTCTGTCTTTGCTATGCTTTTGTGTCAACAGGAGGAAACTGACCCTGTACAGTGTTTCACCAAAATATTTTAAGTAAAGGTTGGGAGAGGTGGAGGAACTGTTTGCATTACCACTTAAACTATATCAGTTTTAGATTTCACATGTAGAACTGCAAATTTATTTTTACATGAATAGCTTTGTAAATTGGTAGCTTCACGAGCTCAATGTCTGTGTGGCATTTTCAAGTTTCCTTTGATATTTCTCTTTACTGTGTCTGACTTCTGAGCTCTTGCAGCAGTGTAAGATGGCACATGTGTTCTATTCAAACTGGGGGAACATTACGGGAAGGCATGTATGGGAAAATCCTCTTTTGACATAGCAACAAGAGAAAATAATGGAAATATGCCAGACTGAAATCCTTGGGTTTAAATATATGGCCCTTTAGTACTCGGAGTAAGGATTTCCTGTTGCTTGTGAAGTGCATTAGCACTTAGTATTTGGAAGTTTCAGCCAGTGGTATAGAGAAGGATTACTGTAAGAGCTTTTAAGAGGGAAGTTTCTGAATGCATACCCTTTGAGTGTGGGACTCTTCAGTAAAATACATGTGCTTTTATGGTGATAGAAATTTGGCTTGCTAATATTTCAAAAGAAAACATTGGAAATCTTTTCTTTCAACTAGTTGGAGCTTCCCGTGCAGCTGTTGATGCTGGCTTTGTTCCTAATGACTTGCAAGTTGGACAGACGGGCAAAATAGTAGCACCAGTAAGTATAGAAATCTTTCGTGAAAGAGCTGGGATGTTTTCTAGCATGCATCTTGCTTCAAAGCAAGTGCTTAAAAATAAGCCAAGTCTCAATACTGAGCGTAGCAGGAAAATCTTAGTGTGCCCGTTGGGATACTGTCATTTGACTGTGCCTTTGCAAAACTACGGCAGCAAGCTGTGATGTGAATCTCTGCCATGGGTCAGTTGGGAAGTGTTTTATTGGAGGCTGTGCATGCTGGATTCTTTCATAGTTGCCTGTGCTGAGCCTTTAACTTTTTCACACCTCACACTGATATGCTAAAATGTGTCGTTACCAATACGAACATGAAATTGTATTGGTATGCAGCTTGATCTCTGGGGAGCGTGTTATTGTTTCATTTACGGGGGTTGGTTTATTGTTCAAAGTTTGGTAACCATAGCTGGGTTATTGCAGTACATTCGAAGCAAAACTTTTTGTAAGAGATGAAATGGCAAAAACTTGAGATAAATAATCTACAGGTTGGGTGCTGTGAAATATAAACTGAAATATAAAGAAGGGCATATTCTCATAAGCAGCTTGCTGTTGGGAAATAACCTGCTGCTTATCTTTTCTACTATGCATCCTGGTATCACAGGGGACTAATTCCTATCCCTGCATTGTTTGGCTCTAGGGTGGGCTTTTCTGTCATGTACAAGTCTGAGACTGCCTTCATTGTTCTTGTGACCTGGATCCACTTGAGCATTTGTATGTAGGAAGGAACAAATACAGCGCATCTCAGTGTGGTGTAGAATGTGTGCTAGCACATACTGAGATGTGGTGATCGTGGACATGAGTAGAATTGTGGCTAAGAATGTGGGCAGGTATGTCAATCTGTCAGATGTACGCTTTGAGCTACCTAATTGAGTAAACATGTAGCCTTTCAGTTCTCTTTGAACATGTATGGTAACAGAAGGCACCAAGGAGCAGCTTCTTATTTGTTAATGGTTTAATGAGAGCAGAAATGGAGAGTGAACTGGAACTTAATAGAGAAACTTGTCATATTTCAACTGATGCTTTTACCAAATCCCAGTAATATAAATAATACTAAGAAGCTGTACGTGTCCAGAGTCTTAATAGAATCTGAAATGTTTTGCCTTTGTACCATTAAGAGCTGCATATTCAGGAACTTCAAACCATGACTTATTTTTCCAGTAATTCATCTAATAGAGTTAAGCAGTACTTGAAAATATCAAAGACAGGAAGGAGCCTGCAGTTTCAGGAGTCAGTTGTCAGTTCTACTTGCTGGGTTGTCTTGAGCAAGATACTTTGTGCTTCTGAGTTTTTCTGTCTTGAAACATGGATAGAGATGTTTGCTGCTTGTTCCTCATCAGAAGCCCCTTGATGGTAGCCCTGTAGGGCTAAGTGGAGATATTTTCAGGCAAGCTAGTGTTTAACCTGTAAATCTGTGATAAACAACTGCTACAAAAAACAGCTTCTGAGAAATAAAACTGTTGATAAAACTTAAGGTCTGTTTGGTTGCATTTTGTGTCCTTCCAAAATCTTGATAGCAATGATTTTAACCTCAGCTCTGGAAGGAAGTTGTGAGGCTTTACAGATGATAAATGCAACCCTAACCCTTTTTTTCTGGTGATGTCTTTCTTTAGAGAATAGTATGCAATTGTTACAGTTTTTTTGGATGTAGTGCAAGACAGGTGTAGCTCCCAGCAATACTTCCTGTTTGCTAAGGGGACATTTGTATTTAAATACAATGCACTTTCTTTAGGTCACACACTAGGCATAAGGTCCAGCATATTGCAGCTGTAGGTCTCAGCAAGCTAATCTGCACTAACTCAGTAAGTGTTAACTGTAGCGCAAATGAAATTTGCAGGTTCTGATGGCAGCAGAGCTGGTAGCACAATGAGGCAGTCTTTAGTTGCTTGTTGCATAACCAAACCTCTGAAAACCAGGGAGTGAGTTAAGCGTCATTTAGTTTCATATTTTGAAAGGGCATGAGACTGACCATCTTAGTTCTTCACTACCCACTTAGCTGTTAATGAAGGTGGAGAATGCTAATTTGAAGACAGCTAATCTCTGGTTTGTGTGTCTTGAGGCTCAAGAATGAACATTCCAGAGTCAAGGGCATATAAACAATTACATTGAAACAAAAAAGGCTAGTTTTTGATGACGATACAGTGCTATAACTTGCTGCAGATGACTCATGGCAACATTTGAAAGTCATCAGAACATGCAGCCACATCATAGGATCCCATCAGTGTTATCACTGCCATCTTCTAGAGGATAGTTAAAATAGCCATGAGCTGAGACTGACTTAAGAATGCTGAAATGATCTGAACTGGCACAGTCGCATGGTGCTATATTGTTTTGCCAGCAGGTTGATGCATTTCTCTCTCATCTCCCTTCTTAACAAATATTAAGTAGTGGGTCGTACAAAGTACTGAAAATTGTAAGCCCCTTCTTTCAAATTTTCAAGTAGTATTTGTTGATCTTAAAATATGTACAAGGACAACATACAGTGGCTTAGAAGTATAGAAAATATTTTGTTAATTGTATTGACAGTGTAAGTTGAGTTGCTGGCTGGCTATTCAGTGTGCTGGGATAGGTACCTTAAATAGGAGGTAGTTTTAAGTCTGCAAGTTCTTAACTTCACCATCCTAATTCTGCTTCACTATCCTTTTGGTGCTTTAGCTAAAAGATTATTCTGTGTAGTGGAAGATAAATTTCAAATAAAGGAGTAGAACTGAACTTTCTTGATCAGATGAAGACTATACTGGCTATTGTAACAGTCCTCTAGAAGATGACTGCTTGCTTTTCCTATGAGGTATGCTTGGTCTAGATCAGGGAGAGCTCATGACTTTACCTGAAAAATTGGAAAGCAGCCTTCTACATTGGTTAGTTATACTCACTGAGACCTGAGTTCGGTGTTTAGTTTTCAGCTGCAGTGGATGTGGTGCACACACTCCTGACTGCCTGGGTTTTAAGCGGGAGAAGGATCTTGGGGTTTCAGCCATGCTTGCTCTCCTGTGCAGCTTTTGGTTTCAGATGGAAAAAAGTCCTAGGGTATGTGCTTCCTCTTCTGTTAACAGTGTCTTGCCCAGCCTCAGTGGAGGATTGGAATGCATTGTTTTTTAAAGGTCTCAAATTGGGTCATTTTGGAGACTACAGAGGAGGAAGAGTTAGTTACAAGCTCAGGAAGAGGGGAGGTACTTCTGCTGCTTTTTGGTTTTTGTGTGTGACTACTGGAAGAGTGTTTCTTTGGTGAGCATTGGGTAAGAAGGTAATGCTATAAAAGATCTGCTTATTTCTTCCTGTGTGCCTTTAATTGTGGATTTAAAGGAAGGGTAATTTTAGTCATTGGTCCTCCAGTAATTCTGTGACTGGCTTCAGTTGTTAAGAGTCCAGGACACAAGAATCTCACCGCCACAGCAGCTTTTCTGAAATGCTGATGTGTTAATACATGAACAAACTGCCAGTCAAGAAACAATTGGTTCATTAGTTCATTTTGCTTCAGTAATGAAATAATGCAATTAAGGAGTACAAATTTAATCTTTGCGAATTAGTTCTGTGCAGTACACCCCCACTTCCAGAATAGCCTTGGATCTCTAAACTTCAAGCTCTTGTTCATGTTGGAATTTATGCATTTTTTGGGGGGTGGAGGGTTAGTATTTGACTGGATCTTTGGTAATTTTTCTTTTGTATAATTTTATTCCAGATATTAAAATGTGATATATTAGTCTTTCTGTTAGTAGCTTTTTTTTACTTGTTGATTTCAGGTGATCGCAGCTCCTGTTTGAACGTTTTCTCTTTTGGAAGAGAAGGCTGATTTGTATTATTTGAGGAGATGTAAGGAAGTAAATATTTAGGCATAAGTGGATATATTGAAATATAAAATGTTACCTTCCTACATAAAAAAGTAATTTAGTGTATTCAATGTCTTTAATCAGTGGCAACTGTTTTAGGAGCATGTATTTTTAAATTAGAAGCTGAGGGAGCTTCCCACTGTTTCTTATATGCAAGCTTCACAAAAATGAAATTCAGTTCTTGGATTAAGCACCATATGTAGTTCTCAGACTTCATTGTAAGGTTTCTTTCTCAAGGAGTGTACAGTGTGAAGGGTCCATCCAGTGGGGAAAGCGCAGCCAGGAAGAATTTTTGGTCTGGTTTTTGGTTTTTTTGGTGTTCAGTTGCTGCTCTCTTGATACTTTCAGCATCAGGCACAAAATCCTACCAGGCAACAAGAAACTGAGATGGAAAGCTCAGGCAGGCAGAAGTTAAGGAATACATGATGTAGGAATAATTGACACTGGATTAGGCAATTGTGTTAGAAATGTGATATGATTGCACAGGAGGCAGATGCATTTGGATATTGCATGTGCTGAGAAACCTCGAGTGGAGAAGGCAGGTGGGAATGCAGTGTAGTTCTGATCCGATAGGCAGGAGTAAACTTGCTGACCTGCTTAGCTTCAGTGGTTAAGCTCAGATTTCATACCAAGTGGTCTGTCTGGATGTAATGAGTTGCAGGAACTTGAAAAGGGAGGCAAATTTACAACTGTGAGGAACTGACAATAATAATAAGGGGAAAAGAAGCATGTTAAAGAGGTGCAGCTTCAGTTGAGATGCTGAAGTGAGATGTTGGTTCAGTTGAAAGTCATCAGAGGCATGGAAGAATAGGAACAACATAAGGTGTTACATTAGGCAGAAAATGCAGGAGTGGGATTAAATGAGAAGCAGGAAAAGGAAAGATGAATGGTAAGGAAGCATTTCCTGGCAGAGACAGACATAAAGGTGCAGAATGTTCTTCTACAGAGCAGTGGTATTCCTGTTGCTCTACTTTTTTTTACAACAGGGTAGGATGCTTTCTAAGCTTGTATATGGCCTAGTATTTTGCTAGGAAGTCCCTTTCACTGCAGTGAATGGCTTTGTAGCTGTTAATAGTCATTGTCTTGCTTTGGGAGTAGCAG
This sequence comes from Psittacus erithacus, assembly GCA_009867235.2. Lineage (NCBI taxonomy): Eukaryota > Metazoa > Chordata > Aves > Psittaciformes > Psittacidae > Psittacus > Psittacus erithacus. Next base: position 81,941 of record WYDI02035294.1, read on the forward strand.
GACAGGAGAAAAACCGTCACATTCTTTACCTTATTCCTACATTTTGTATTTGTGTGTTCTGTGGCAAAGCAAGCAAATACTTCACCTGGCCTGGTTTTATTTTCTCCAAAAGTCATGAGTGATTCATGGCTTCATTGTGTAATAGGTGGATACTAGCTCTTCACTGTTACTTCCCATTACTTTCTTAGGGATTGTTGACTTCCTTGGGTTTGTGTATCTGTCAAGTTTTGTTTCTCTTCATTCTTTGGTGGGGAAGCTTAGTGAAATGAAACCAGGTATATTTTATTCCAGCTGTTCTGTTCCATTTTGTTCTCTGGCTCTTTCCTAAAACTACTAACAGAACGAACTAGCTAATTCCCTTAGTTTCATGAGAAGTGTCAGTCTTGTCATCTTGCTTGTACTCACTTAAAATATGTTCTACTTATCAATGGTAAGATCTTCATTATTTCTGAATTGTTACACATACAAGAGAATACTGAGATGCTGAAGTTCATTGAAACATGGTAGATAACTACTTCCTCCTACCTTTAGCTAGCTTCTTTGTAGGAATGCATTATTTGTATGTTATGTTGGTGGGTTTTGCTAACAGACTGACAGGTGTGCTTTTTGGTAGCTGGCAGGTGGGAGTCGTATTGGGAAAACTGACTGTGCTTGGGAAATTTATTTTGGAATCTATCTCCTCTGATAATTCACTATTGTTGAAAAGTAGCTTTATAGTGGCAAACTTCAGAGAGCTGTCTATGCAGCTGGGACTGAATTTACAGACTACCTTTCTGTGACTTGCTAAAAAGCTAAGGATTGACAATCCCTTTCATCCTGCATTATCTAGTGTAGCTTTTAACTCGAAGAAAACTATGTTCACAAATTGATGCTCTGCTCCTTTGGGGTTGGTGCAGAAACATTAAATTGTACTAAAATATTCATATGTGAGTGCATTTAGCTGAAAGCAATTGATGTGCTTTTCCCTAGTGAGAAAAAGATTGCTGTATGGCCCTGCACTCCAGCAGACACCCTAACCACGCTTAAGAGTAATTACATAGCTTGGCTGATCAAAGGTTCTTAAAGTGAAAAAGCAACTGTAGTTGGGGTAGGGTTTAGTAATATGTGCTTCTTGAATGCAACATACTCAACTGCTTCAAAGCAGTCTGTGCTGGATAATTGTTTGACATACAGCACACTATATGTGAATGAGTGTCAAGCCAGAAATATTTCATTGGATTAATAGCTTGTAATTGGAAGGAATATCTTGTATGAAGCAATTTTGATTGCAAAGATTTCTTCCTGATTTCATTGTCCTTTCACTCTTGTGAAGAAAATAAAATATTTGAGCTGCCTTTAAGAAGAGTATGTGTGCCACAGGGGTTTATTAAACCAGGCTGTTTAAAAGCATGCCACTGATAGGATGATAAATTGATGTACACTGAAGGTTTTCAGCATAATTCAGATATTGGCATAAAAATCAATAGTAGCTGATGGTGTGCTTGCAAATTAACTACCTCATCTTGGGTTGCACCTGTGGATGCTCACTAGTCTGTCACAACAGCATTCAAAGTTGCTGTAAGCTGCAACTAAGAACTGTGCTTGTGATTCTCTTCAGCGAATGTACCCTAGCTGCCCCAAGGCAGCCTAAGGCATTTTAAAATATCCTTATAGGTAAAAATGAGGTAAAAACTGGCTGTGTGGGTTCCGGAGCCAACGGTGCAAACTCATGCACATGAAGTCTCATGGATTTGCTGTAGATACTAATGTGTAAGCTGGGGACATTCAAAGAGGAAATAGGAATAATGGGAATGGCTAAGAGGACTTTTTCACTTTAATGATTGGCATACAGGGACTCTACAAGACATACCGCAGTTGTGTTTGTTGAAAAAACAATACAAGGGTACATTTTTCTTTAAGTAACAGAGGAGAAGTTGGATTGTTGATTTGGAATCTTGCCCTTGAATAGAATAAATTTGGGACTTGGAGTTTTGTTTCTTTTTAGGATTGTGGTGGCACATAGCTGTGCTTACAAACTTTGAGGTCTTGGAGTCTTCTGGGATATTCATGGCCAGACAAAACATGCTTGGCCTTCCTGCCAGTATGCTGCAGAATCAGCTTTGGCTGCTGCTGTAGGCCTTGCGCGAAGCCTGATGGGTATGTTGAGTGCTGATGCTTCCGCAAAGACATGTTCTCATGCAAACCCTTTGGGCAACAGCACATCTTTAAGTACTTGCTGATTGTGCCTCCCTCCTCTGTGCTTCATAGGCACTTCTGTCTGTTTGGCTTCCCATGCTGTGTTTCCTTTGTTACACTCTTTGCTACTGTGAGCTCTGCTCTGCTATCTCTTCCCCTCTGCTGATGTCCACTGTCTACTTTATAAAAAACAAGGATTTGTGGCATGACTGTAATGTGCGTACAGTAATCATTCCCTGGGTGAAATTAAGTTACTGTGCGTTATGGTAAGACAACTGTCTAATCTGGTGTCATGCCTTTATGCCACCAAAACTTTCCCTTTCCTTGACTTCAATGGCTTTTGGGACTTTATTTGCATCAGACAGTGCAGTGAGCACCTTTTGTACAGAGTGTGTGTGCTGTTTTGTTATGCCATTCTTGTGTGGCACAGTGCAGGCAGCAGCCCTTTGAAAACCTGCCTGTGTGCAAACACCAGGGAGTTGATAAATGCCCCTCCACATCCTGGACTTTAACCTAAGTGCCTGTAATTGTAGGCTGTGGATCAGCCATCTGACAGCAGTGATTACAGTAGCCTCCAGGGACACAAAAAGCAGGAATCTGGAGTTGGTGTAAAGCCATCTTTGTTGGCACCTGAGAGGTGCTATCCAGCCTCTGATTCATGCTGCTTGGTACCTTGGTGTGGGCCTCCTCCGCAGATCAGCTTCACAGTCCTGACTTGGGATTTTGATACACTAGAAATACTAGAGGACCCAGCAAAGGCATGCTAAAAGTTAGTGACCCAGGGTGATCATCAAAATGAAGGTGTTGTCCTGAAAATAACTTGGGAGATCTGAATTTCTGAGTCCTTTATGACCTGTCTGGATGCCCAGCTGAATCCTCTCCTTGGAGAGCGCTGAGCTGTCCTGAATCTGTATTGTTCAGACTTTGTCAGTCCTTTGTATCGCTCCTGAATTGTAGAACAGATTGAAACAAAGGTTTAAGCAGTCAAATCAATTTTGCAGTATGGCACTGTTGATAAGAAACATGCTGTCCTGTGTGTTTTGTCTGAAGACATTACTGAGGAGGCCAACTGTGAATGGAGCAGTTATCTTAGCCAGAGAGCCCAATGTATGTAACCTGGAAGGGCATGGTGTAAATGCATGAGAAAGGCTTTTTAGACAAGCCAGGTGATTTACAAATGTCCTTTTAATGAAACTTCCTTGTCTTTGTGAGATATTTTAATAGAATATATACATAGGCATCTGGCTCCTGGCAAGCTGGATTCTTTCCAAAGACTGAACTTCAAATGTTAAACAGCCTGATAAGAGTATCTGGTAGTCTGGATGACTGGCACTTAATGAATTGCTCTGAAAAAAAAAATCAGATTACAGTAATGTGTTTTTAAAAAGGGCTTGTATTAAAGACAATATGATGTTAGAATAATTTCTCCTGCAACATCTGCTCTTTTATTTGGTATAATTAAAATATTGCATTCTTACCATGTGCTCTTACATGGACGTATTATGTTACATTGCAGCTGTGGTTAAAATGGATTGACCTCCAGTAGTAATCTACTCAGTAAAAAGCTATTGAGGCTAAAAAGCTTCTGAGTGTCTCCAACAGCTGTGTGTTTTTGTGGAAACATGTAGACTAGATTCTGTGTTTCAATTTCAAAGCAAGCTTTTTTCATAGGAAATACTTTGTTCCTGCTGTTTTCCTTCTCTTTCAATTTTTGCAAGAGATGGCTTTTGTAGGAAAGCTTCATAGCTTTTATCTATTCCTGTTTAAAAACCAGTATAATGGGTGAAATCTGTAGTGTAGAAACATCAGAAAGTAATCTTTCTTTCTGTAACTGGTACAATGACTGTCAGGTCTGTATAGAAAAAGCAGTGTGCATGGTCTCTGTGGCTGAACACCCTTGTTTGCCAGCCTCTTCTGTAGGTGCCTGTTTCACAGTTGCGCTTTGTTCCATCATGTTAAAAGCCACTTAACTGTAACATACATCCTCAGTTGCACAGGGAGAAGAGTTTTTGACCCTCTTACCCTGCCTGGCCCCAAAAATAATGTCTTGGATTAGATTTGCATGTTCTTAAATATGGAACAACCTTGGAATTCTTGAAAGAGAAATTCTTTTAGTATTTGAGGTTGTGCCTTTTCTAAGTGTGTAGAAATACCACCTTGAATCAGTTCTGACAGCTGATTTCTCCCTCCCCCCACCTTGGGTGTTAAAGTTTCCTTTCATTGAATGAGCTGGTGAAAAGTACTTTGGTTTTCTTCTGTAAAATCATGTAGTTAAACAGCTCAGGTTTGACTGCTCCTTTGGCTTGCAGTGGTGGGGAGACTGTCATGGAGCTGAAAACACACTTGGTTTTGGATAGATCATAGCCTAGGTGATTGTCAGTCTGAGGGGAAAGATACTTTAGTGCTGTGTGTTAAAACTGTTGGTGTAGATCTATTTGCCTGTAAATGTTGACTTTGAACTGAAGTCTCTTTGGTGATGAGTGATTGGAAGCCCCAAAGTGTATAGGTGTTGGTGCCTGCCTGGGGAGCGCTTCTCTATTCATCCTGTGCATGAGCTGATAGTGGCTAGGGGAAGAAAGGCTTTAGATCATGAGAACGTTGAGGGTTCCCTGGCTGTGTTCAAGGCCAGGTTGGACACAGGGGCTTGGAGCAAGCTGCTCTAGTGGAAGGTGTCCCTGCCCGTGGCAGGGGTTGGAATTGGATGAGCTTTAATGTTCCTTCCATCCCAAACCATTCTGTGGTTCTGTCACTGGAAGTGCACTGGCCAGCTTCAGGATCTGAGGTGTTTTGTCCTGTCAGTTTGAACACCTGAATTTCAGCTTTGTGCATTCTGTCTTATTTAAAGGATCCAAAAGGCTGCAAACAAAAGCCTAGGTTTTTTTGTCAGGCAACTGCATTATCCATATGTTATCTTGGTTAATATTTGCATTGGGGATCTCCAGGGCCATGGGTACTGAGTGCCCTGTCTGCTAGCTGAGCAGTGTCTTAGGCTTGATGCAGCATTTACTTGTTTTTCTTTTCTCACCAGTGTTTGCCACCTGCTCCTTTGGGATGCAGCTGTAAAAGGAGAATCCCCAAGTGGGGAAGGGAACCAATCATCAACTGCCTGTAATACTGACACCTTCTGTAATGTAAAAACTACTGCATGTAATTGGTGCCGAGTAAGAGCGAGAGCTGAATGAAACTGTCATGGGTACCAAAAATGTCTCACTTTTGTTTTCATCTAGGAACTTTATATTGCTGTGGGAATATCTGGAGCGATCCAACACTTGGCTGGAATGAAAGACAGCAAGGTATGTAAAGATGGGTGTGCTGGAAGAGGTTGCTGAGGAAGGAAATGAGTTGACTTTCTTGCTTTTACATCAGCACGTTAGTCAGTTTTCCAGGTTTTAAAATGTTGAAATAGCCAGTTTGTCTGCTTTAAAACATGTCAGTCCTCTCAGCCTTGCCAAAAACAGATCCTGTGGCAAAACGCCTGGACCCAGGACTCACATTGCTCCACAGCCCGAAGCAGTGAGTACCAGCAGCTAATTGACTTTGCTTATTTAAAACCCAACAAACCCATGTGTGCCTGGATTCTATACAATAGCTCCAGTTGTGTTTGTTTCAGAGTATGACATAGTAATTCATGCATAACAATGTGCAATCTGAATTATGAACTTAGGATTCCATAAAGTAAAAGATGTCTCTGACATTCCTGCATTTAGCCATTCAAATGGAAACCTATTATAAACTGGCAGTAAAACTTTAAAAGGTTTAACTCATTAGTTGCCAAAGCACATAATGCAGAGTGGGAGATGCCTGTTGGATCCGCAGTGCGGTGTTTGGGAAGAGGAGCAGAATTACCTGCTGAATTACACTGTCCAGGGCCAGATGTAAAACCCTGTGGGTTGTCCAAACCTCCCACAGATCCTTTTAGAAAGAGGGTATATAATTTGTTCTATTTCCAGGGAATGACCTTGTGCTTACTGACAGGAACCAAGCCCAGAACTTTGAATAGCTTCTAAAGCTGAGGAAAAGGCTTTCAGAAATGTCCAGGCAGATCCTAGGATTTAACCAGTGACAGACTAGCGAGTTTACATGGCTGGATGTGACTGGAGTTGTTCTTGCAAGCCAGCCTGTGTGGTGGGATGGTCTGTGCTGCCTTACAGTTTAGTGCTTTTTGTATATATCCTTTACATATTTTGGAGGGGAAAATCATGTGAGCTGGGTTTGGGGTACAGCGCCCCTTTTGGAGCCTCTGTCTTCTGAAATCCAGAGCTGATGAGCCACAGTATCATTAAAATATCTGTGTTTTGAGATGCTTGTTCTCCAGCTGTGCTTTTGGGTGGGGGAGAAGGTGGGCAGCTGGGATTAGTATCAGCCATTGACTGAGAAACACGTATTCAAAGCTGCTTAAAACTTGATCTGACCCTCTCTGTACTTACCTCCTGTCTTATTGCAGTTAAGGCTGTTATAGGAATAGATGACTGCAAGTGCCAAAATTACCTTTGATTAAAAACTATTGGGTAGCAATATTGTCCTGTAGTGTAGTAGCAAAACCTCTACTTTTTTTAGCTTTTCCAATACCATATTTGATATTGAGATGTTCCTTCATAGGAAGTAAGGACAGATGAAATTTGCGGATATGAGATCTGTACATGACAATTCCATTTCTCCCATATCTTGTAAGTTTTCTGGTGTAAACAAATGGATTTGTTGCCTTTGCCTTTAGCCAAAGCATAGATGTGTAGTTACTGAAAAGATGCAGCTCTTACAAACAAAGCATTACACAGCTGTGGGAGATCTCTGGAGTGTCCCCTTGTCTTCCCTCAGCACTGTGAATTGTCTGGTGTTGTGAATTTGGACACTTCAGGATATGTTTTCCAGAGGAGTCATATGCTTTCTACCAAGTGAGACGTGTAATTTGTTTGTCCTTTTACAGCAAGGTAGAAAATGCAGCTTTTGAGGAGACCTGGAGAATCGGTGCTGCTTGCTTTCCTTGTTTTCCGTTCCCTCATGGGGCAGTTGCAGTAGCTTCTCTTTCTAACAGATGTAACTTGCAGAGGTCTGCTGCAAAGCAGGGTGATGCTTTTGCTTCTTGCTATTAAAGGTCTGATCTAGCAATGAGGTGGAGAGCCAGGTGACAGGGGCTTGAACTGGATGATCTTAAGGTCCTTTTCATCCGAAACCATTCTGTGATCTTAATGTGAAGTTATTTCAGCTAACGAATGGAGACTGAGGAAGAACTGGGCTGCCAGACTAAAGATGAAAACAGTTTAACAAGCAATTGGTGTCTTTTTTGTGACAAAGACAGAGCTGGCAGTCCCCAAGTGGCCTCCCCAACCCTCAGCATTAGGTGTTGTGCCCTGGGACCAGTTGTGCAAAGCTTGGGGGGGCTTCAGAGGATAGTTCAAGTCTTTAGTATTGAGCAAATATCCTGGGGGATCACTGCCTGGATTTTGCTTCTTTGCACTGTGGAACTGTCACTGGAGGCTTGAGTTCACAGAGAGGGGGAACTGAACTAAAGCCAGTGAACTTTGGGAAAAAGATTTTGGGGGAAGCATTACTGCAGAATGTGCAGGTCTTTGCTTATGATCTGGCAGGAGGGCAGCAGCAGGGCTCTGCTGCAGGTGCTTCCTTTTTGCACTTATGCTGTGGTCTTTCTTTATAGCAAGTCACAGGGTACAGATGGGGTGAGAATAAAAGAAACACTTACATGGGCCTAAACCCACAGGACTTGCAAACTTCTGTCTGAGTGACTGCCATGAGGGGTACGCTACTGAGCTGCTGATTTTGTTGGTTGAGTACATTCAGGAGAGGGAGTAAGGGAGATGTATGAGCTGTGGCTGCTTGGGAAGGGCAGGTCAGTGTGTCACACACCCAACTGCAGGGCTGGAGCTGGCTGAGAAGGCTGGGAGCAGCTCAAAGCAGGCTCAGGCTGGCAGTGTTCAGGATGAAAAGGCAGCAGTGGAATGCTGTGCTTTGACCCCACACTGGTGCAAAGGTCGTTTCACAAGCTCCTGTCCTTCCTCTCCCCACATCCTTTATGGAGTGCTCCCCATCCTGGTACAGATTTTGGTGGGGACACCTGCATGTGTGTTTTGCAAGAAGTTGTCTCCGAAGTTACAGAATGATTTACCTGGGTGGCAGAGTTTGAACCAAGACACATTTATCTGGATCGGTGCATTGGGATTTCTACCATCTGCTTTTTTCTGCTGTGTGACAAACCAAATGATATGTCCCTTGAGGCACAGTTCATATTGTACTTGTTTTAAATGAGTTATTTCTGTGATGGTGGTGCTTAGAGCTGGCAGGTAATCAGTTGTAGTATGTTGTTTCTAGACTTTTCAGATACATGCAGTGAGCTGGGATGGAGTTTCATGGGGGGGGGGGGGGTGATGTGTTTGCTTCTGGTGGTGGTTTTGTTTTTTAAGGTGGAAAAGATGTTAAAATGCTGCTAGTCCTGTCTTCTGCTTCTAGGGGCTTGGGAAAAACTTAGCTTGGCTTCCTAGATAAGGTCTGTCAATGTGATCCAGCCCATATATTCACATGGTGATTTACTGTTTCTTGCAGACCATTGTGGCTATTAACAAAGATCCAGAAGCTCCAATATTTCAAGTGGCAGACTTCGGCCTGGTGGCAGACTTGTTTCAGGTGAGGCTAAACATGAAGCTGTGTTGGGATAACTGGTTCATTGGGCTAACAATGCTCAAATACCACTGACAGGATTGTATTGTGATGTCTGCCTTAGGTTGTTTTGGTAAAGAATTTGCTTTCTGATTTCATTATTTTGCTTAAACTTGGATCCCTGCACATAGAAGCTATCAAGCAGGTGTGTTGGGAATGTCACAGACAGGCTGCTCTGTTCTACTTTCCTGGCTATGAGCCATTCTGAGCACTGATGGCACATAGGTGCTTACATCTATTTTTAAGCTTCATGAAGTACAACATTCCAGTGTTGTTGGCAGGAGCAGTTGTGACTTTTGCCTGGGCTGCTGCTTGGGAGGAACTTGCAGCTCAGTCTGGGAGAGCTCTGCTGTGAGCCAACCCATGTGCACCCACCTATGGCTTGTGTGTGCACACAGCCACGTGTGACTGGCAGGAGTGTGTCAGGGCTCCGTGAGTGGTGCCAGCAGAAACACTGCCAGCATTTAATGCTATTGCTGAAATAGTGCCCACTGGCTCAGCACGAGCACAGGCCTTAGTGTGAGCCTGAGACAAAGTTGCATTCTGAAGAAACACAATGTAGACAATTTCCTTAATAAATTTTGTACGAATGCATTATTTCCACTTAATGGAAATGCAGCACTCTTAAATAATTAAGAAGCTTTATTCAGCAGGAGAGAAGTGGGGAGAGCTGTGAGCTAGGGTGACCCACAGCCCCTGGAGTGCTGTACTGGGCATGAGGGGTGGAAGGTTGGGGAAGCATAATGGGGGGCTGGGTGCTGCAGGGGGAGAAGCTGGGGGGGGTCAGAGGCATAGTGCACCCTGCCCCAGCACTGGTGTTTGCAGGCGGTGCCAGAGATGACGGAGCTCCTGAAGAAGAAGTGAGTGACGGTGATGGACGCTGGACTGAAGCTGGGGTGGAAAATAAGGGCAAATAAAGGATTGTACTGAAAAGAGGTGGGGTCACTGTTGTGGTGGGGTTGGTTTTTTTTTTCAGTGGACAGTGAATTGGCACAGGGAGTGGAAGAAAGGAAGACAGGAAAGGGAATGAGCGAAACAGGGATTTGAGGCAAGAGGCAGCATCTGTTTGTCAGTGTTTATTCTTGTTCCCCATTCCCCTTCCCAGCCGTGCTCAGGCTGGGGGCCAGGCTGGGCCTAAGCTGTCCAGCAGCTCTGTCCTGCCCCTGGGCCAAGTTCATTTTCTGGCTGTCTCCCTAGGCACTGTGGGTCCATGTTGGCCCAAGACTGCTGGAAGGTCTGCTGTGCCCCAGAGAACAGCGTAGGTCACAGCTGGCCCAGAGCTGGTGGCACAGTAGGTCCATCATGCACCATCAGGGCACTGGCAGGGAGAGGTGAGGTTGGCTTGTACCCCAGCTGCAGGAGATGCCAGAGGCTGCCTCCAGCACTGCCCCCTTGCCTGTGGCAGCCATGTGACCCAGGGCAGTGTGTCCCCACAGCTGTCCCTTTCCCCCAGGCTGTCCTTATGCCTTGGGAACCCTGCCCAGCTGTGGCTCTGGGGGCCCAAGCGCACCAAACTTGTCATCGATCAGTGGGGCAGCCTGTGGGCAGTCAATGAGTGGCTTGAGCTGGAACACATTGAGGCTGTCCTGGTTCCTGCAGTTGTAGACACTGAGGCGGTGGCCCAGGTTGGGGCTGGACGCTGCTGAGCCTGCAGGGCTAGGCAGCTTCAGGTTAACAGGATCCAGCCCCTTCTGCGCCAGGCAGGCCTCTTCTGACAGGGATGAGAGCAGCTCCTGCACCATGGCTTGGGCCACCTGCTGCCGGGTGGGCGCAAGGTCAGCCCGTGGGCCAGCGCCAGCCTCAGCAGTGTCCTCGCAGGCCGTGCTGCAGTCTGGGGAGGAGCCCAGGGTCTGGCTGCTCTCACTGCAGGCCTGCATGCCTGAGCTGACAGTGGAGCGTGAGGCACTGCCCGATGTGACGCTGGCAGATGTCCCGGTGCTGCTCAGGCGCATTGGCATCTCCACTGTGAAAAGGTCAGACGAGATGTTGGGGTGATGGACGTCAATGGCAGCAGTGGTGACCACGCAGATGGCTGCCTCGGGGACACCGCTGTCTGCATGGAAGAGAGCAGAGAGAAGTAAGTACTGCCAATAGGGAGGGCCACAGCCAGTGAGTAGAGTGTATGCTGCCTTCTCCTAGAGCTTCTCTGCTTCATACATACCTGTGTAACGTAGCTACGTATGTGCCACCTCCCCCTTAGTTATAGGGCTTGCTTTAGATACACATGCATATAGATACATACACATATAGATACACCCAGCTTTATGGGGACACATACAGCCATATATATAAAGTGGGTATATACATCTGTAAATAATACAAGATACTTCCAGCTGTGTATACATATTATATAAAATGTGCATACATACATAATTATATATCCTCTAACAATACACACACACCCCCTTACATAAATATGTGTTGTGTGCCTATGCAAAGAAAGAATGTATATAAATTCAGTGTGTGTATATATATGAAAATATACATTATTACATGCTTCCACAGCATTTATTTAATACAGCTTTAAAAATAAATATATATCCCTATGTCTAGATGGACACATCTTTTGTATATCCATGTACAATCAGGATGCAGGAGAGGGCTATTAACATATAGATGTATGTGATACTATTTAAATGTTTACATAGATACATATATGTATATACACACAATCTTTATATATACACATATAGATATGAGGAAACATATGTGTGTATATATAATGGAGCTCCATATATTAAACCTGTGTGTATATACACACAGATCTTTCTTTGCCTTCACACACAAAAGTATATAGTCTCTCTCCCCCCCTCCAAATACCCACATGTACCTGTCATTAAATGCTGCTTTTAAATACACACACGCAAAATGTAGGTATCTTCACAAGTTGCTCACACACACATATTCTTTCTTTATATGTAGTTATAAGGAACTGCATATAGAATATATTTTATACATATATCTATATATGTACACACAAACATTTAATACATGTGCTACAGTGTCCCCCTTTTAAATACATGTAATTACTGTTACAATGCACACGCAACACTGTCATAGTTGTGTGTGTGTGTCTACAGCCATGGGAATGTATATATAGAGGGATATAAATATATAATACATCATAGCTGTATATGAACACACATGCTCCCCTTACAGTTTTTAATCAAGCTAATATACGTGTGTACTTTATAATACATAGGTGTGTATGATATACACAATCCCTGTCTCCCCTTTATATGTTCATAATCTTTATACAGAGATTTATCCTTATATATAGGAATATATGTCTCTATAAGCCCCATATGTAATACATTATACCTATATATGTACACTTTTTATATCTATATATCCACACATACATAGTACATATCTCCTCTTTAAATTCATTTAATTATCTCCAAACAGGACACACATGCACTTGCTCTCTCTTTTGCACTTCTCTTTATCTATAAATATTTATGTATATGTATACACATGGGGAATGTATAAAAGGGATATATGAGTATTATACATCATATCTATACATGAACACAAACCCCCCTTTTTTATACAGCTTTTAAATTACACACACATGCAGATGCAGTATCTATATATGTATGCCCCAATATATTACATATACACATCTCTATCATATACCTGCATATATATGTAAACACATACATAAAATACATAGATATACAGTCCCTTTCCCCCAGACCTTCCCCTTTATATACAGTCTTTATACAGAGATTAATCCATACAGATAAAGGGAATATGTGTCTGTGTATATAAGACCCCTTGTGTAATACCTATAAATGTACATTTTTTTATACAATATAGTACATTGTCCTCCCTTTAAATACACATAATTGTCTCTCATTAAGCAGAATACACACACCCTGTCTAGCTTTATATAAATATGTGTATATTTATTTCTGTGCGTATATATGTATGCGTATATATGTATACGTATATACACACACACATATATATAAGAGATAAATATAAAAAAAATACATCATTATACCTATATGGGAACAGCCCCAGCCCTCCCCACCCCCCCAATTTATATAGCCGTATATTTACACACACTTATAGACATGTCTCTTTATATCCATAGCCACATGTAGAATGGGGATAAATTACAGAGAAATACACATCTAAAACAATACTGTATACCTGCATGCATGTGCACACATTCTATACAATATATATGTTTGTGTCTATACAGTCTCTCACATGTTACATATACACATATATATATAATTATCCATACAGATATTGGGGGGGTGTTAGGAGGCCCACATGTGATACAGTATACATACATATGTACACACAGAGTTGATACATACACTATATAATACATAGTCTCCCCTTTTTACCTACATATCATTAGCTAGCTATAAATAGAATACACACACATAGCCTTGTCTTTGTATGTAAGTAAGTATGTGTGTAGCTACACGGGTATGTATGGGGACATGTACTACATTACACTTGAGCACACACAGACCGATAGCCATGTTATAGGTGAGACTGACCATACATATGAAATTCTATGTATATTTACATATATGCATATATTTATATACATCTCTGTGTGTATATATACACCTATGTATGTGTATATTTATAAAATTGTATAAAATCTGTACCCAAACACACCTTTTATAGATCTCTAAGTAGATTATAGGGATATATCTGTAGATTCAGCTACAACTAATACTGTATGCGCTCATGCACACAAGATATAATACATAAGTGTGTACAAAATTTCCTTCACCCACACACACCTGTTACATATATACATCATCTTTATATAGTGATTTATCCATACAGACATGGGCAATTTGTGTGTGGGTTTATTTCTTCCTTCTCTCTCCCTCTCCCCTATTAATATTGTTGTTATATTGTGGTATTTTATATCAATATTAAACTGTTCTAACCTTAGCCCATGGTGTTTACCTTTTTTCCCAGGTCCCCTGCATCCCACAAAGTCACACACACAGACACATGTGCACTGACATATGAAGAGGCAGGCACACAGACATACAAGTAGAAACACAGACAGACATGCAGACTACAGCCACAAATACACAGAGGCACAACTACAGGCATGTGTGCACAAGCACATGCAGACACATGAGTGCTCACTCATGCACACATGCCCTGCCACAGATACACACAGGCATACACAGAGACACACAGCATATGGAAACAGATCGACACATGCACACACCGAGTCATACACTGATACGCAGACAGACACAGACACACACAGGCAGACAAGCACACTGACATGAACATAGATACGCACCAACACATGGACACGCATACAGAGGGAGACAGACACTAAGATGAGCACAAGGACACACGTGCATGCATAGGCATGCATGCAGACACACACAGAGGCACTTGCACAACCACAGGTGCATGCAGACCCAGACACCAGTACATGCACAAACAGGCACATGCGGACACATGGGCACATACAGACATGCACACGCACTGACAGATACACAGAGAGACAGAAATACAGACACACAGATACAGATGTGCAGACACAGGCACATGCACACACACATACTGAGACACAGGAAAACACATGCTGCCACACAAAGACACGCCGACACAAATGCACAGACACGCACACACACAGACATGCAGACACATGGAAATGCAGGCAGACGCGCACACGAACAGAAACAGGCATGTGCGGGCCCAGACACACGCAGGCGTATGGACACAAACACATATCCATGCACACACAGGCAGACAGACACCAAGGCAAGCACAGTTGCACGCACATAGATGTGTGCACAGACACACAGGTGTGCACACAAGTACACATACACAGAGACACACTCAGACACACATGCACACAGACATGCTCTAACAGTCCCCTATTTAAATACAGATTTACTCTTCAACATGCCTAGTCCCTTTACGTAATACACATGTATATATTTTTCCATGTATGTGTATAGATACATATATTTAAAATACATTATACCTGTACATGGCCCCCCTTTACTGACACTCATATGTGTATATATACACACACACACCTTTATATAATCATTAGAGCTGTATAATGGGGATTAACACAGAAGGCTATACATCTATAAATACTACCACCTACCTATATGTACACACACCTAATCAGTACCATATATCTGTGTATCTATATATAGTTGCTCACACAAATTCTATATACATGCAGTATTTATAGATTACCCCTAGCAATATGGGGAATATTTGTGTGGATAAGGAGCCCCATGTATAATACAGTAAACATGTACACACAGACATTTAACACATGCGCTATATAATACATACCCTTTAACATAAGTATCATTATTTCTACATAGAATATACCTGCACATTCCCTCTCTCACACATGTGCATACTTATATTTATAGATACACTACTCACTCTGTGTAGATACACAGGGAATGTAAATATAGGGATATATAAAACAAGCACATAGCACATACTTGAGCACATACATCCATTTTATATGTACTACCTATTACACATATAAAATTATGTGTATACACACCTTTTCATGTATCTATATTAAGGGATGTATATAGAGATGTACATCTCCAACACCATCATATACCTATGCATAAGTGCATGCACACACACATATTAAATAGAGATGTGTATATACAGGTGCATATACATAATCTTCACATATAGATTTACCCATATAGATATGGGGAATATGTGTCTGTGTTCCTGTGTCATCCCCATATATCATACACAACGCGTATATATATATATATATATATAATGCTTTATATATGTTTAGTTGTATATACATGGGGAATGTATATATAGGGACATACTTATACAGAATACATTATACCCATACATGAACACATTATACCTACACATGAACACATACGTGTGTATACACACAGATGTGCTCACTCACACCCTTCCTTTTCACCTATCACCTTTTTAAACAACCACCTACCTATACATATACATACAACTTCATATATGGCCATGTAATGTATACAATGGGAATGTATACAGAGGGATATACATAAATACAAATACTACTGCGTACCTTTAAAAATTTGTATCTGGGTATGTATGCACATTTTATATACATACATATACAAAATTTGCATGTAGAGAGACAATCATAAATATATACACATATATATGGGCTTCATATACACATCTTTATATATACAAGTACCCCCATTTATAACATGAGATACTTAAATATGTACACACATTTTACATATAATACATGGTACTGTTGTGAGAGGAGTGCTTCAGGGTCACTCCCAGAGCCACCATCAAAGCTGAGTGTCATGGAAAAGGCAGTTTTTATTGACAGGTCTGCATGAGGCCACAGAAGGTGACAGCAAGGCTCACACTGTTACTGCGTGGAGGGAGCACACTGAGGAACAGTGAAATACAATCAAGCTAAAAATGACATGGACCGTGGGCACAAAGGGTAAGGGAGACCCTCCCGCTGAGTCACAAGGTTCAGACTAGATTCCCTTGCTCTCTAAACTCACAGAGGAGCCCAGGTGCAGCTGGATCCAATCTTTGTCTCAGACAGCAGTTTACATCTAAAGGGATACAAGTGTCAGCAGCTGTTTGCAGTTTTAAGGCACATCTAAATGAGTCAGCAGCATTTACTGCAGTTGCTGTAACAATCATAAACACATATATACATACAGATGATATATAAGGTACCTGTTAAAAACTCCCCTCCAATCAATGAAATGTTCTCCTCTCGTGTCTTGACATTTCTCGGGGGCAAGGACTGTGTCTCCAGAAGTGGGGTACTTCCTCAGGTTCTGTCTTCCAGTGATGGTCCTCATGGTCCCATGCAGGGATGTGCTCCAAGAGAGCTCTAAAGGCCTCACTTTGGACCACGATTTACAGGGTTGCAAGACGATGGGCTTTAGTCACCAGCACGTTTCCAGCCCAGCTACAACCCCAGTTAGTACTTCCTAGACATCTTCAAACCTCCCATATCAACAGTACCATTCCACTCAGGGAAGGAGTGTTCCAGGGTGGCCAGCGGTGACTGGTTATCTCAGTTCTCATTTCCTGCCTTAGCCAGGGAGCAGGAGCTGCAGCTATGGTCAAGGGATGTGTCACCATTGACTCCTCACGTAGAGGCCAAGGCTTGATAGGAATTCCTGAGAGCTTGACATGGTGCAAGGGATGGGGGGATGTGCCACCATGTACACAAATCACATGGGTTTTCTAATACATCAACTACGTACTTGTATACACAGGCTCTCACATGCCCACCCACATATATACAGCTTTACATATATTTTTTTCATATATAAAATACCTGTGTAGCTACACAGATCTTTATCTATGTTCATATCTGGATGCATACACACACACACATACGTGGCTTTATACACACACATATAAGGGGCTGTATAGGGATATACTTACATATAAAATACCTTATACTTATGTATGTATGTATATACACGCACATACAGTTTACACATAAACTAGATGCATAATACAGATTATACATAATAACACTTCTTCATAAGAGATTAAAAAGATACAGGAATAGTCTTTCTCACAGCCCTTTTAAAACATAATATTACTTATTTTAAAATAAAACATATATACACACACTCCCACATCCCATTTTTTCAACTCTGTATGGGTATATTTACACAGGGAATTCATATATAGGGATAGAGATATACAATACATTATACCTATACATGATACACACACATATGCATCTGTATTGTATGAAATACATAGAATCATAGAATGTTTTGGGTTGGAAAGGACCTTAAGATCATCCAGCTCCAGTCCCCTGCCATGGGCAGGGACACCTCCCACTAAACCATGTCACCCAAGGCTCTGTCCAACCTGGCCTTGAACACTGCCTGGGATGGAGCATTCACAACTTCCCTGGGCAACCCATTCCCGCGCCTCACCACCCTCACAGTAAAGGATATTGTACATATTAAAAATACATGTATATACAGTCAAACACTCTTTATATGTATTAAATATCTGTATATAAACAGTTCCTCTCATGCATGTATTTATATCTTCATATACAAGTGTGGTTTTATAACCCCATGGATATATATGGCGACACACATATACATGATACCTATACAAGTATGTGCACACTTTATACATACTATAGAAGTATATATAGTGATGCACACACCTTTTGATATTTATTGTATTTAACAATGTATCTGTGCATATGCAGTTATACATACACACACACTCTCCCCTTATCTTTAGACTTATGTATACACAGACATATTTATATATATCCATGTATATAAATCATATCTACATGCACATTCATATTCATAATACTTATAAAATATGTATATACACAACTGCGCACAAACACCCTTTATAGATCTTTACATATATAGAAACATATGTAGACATATTCATATACACATACACATATACATACCTCAATGTATAAACATATATATCTACATATATATGTGGACATCTATATGGAGATATACGTAAGACATAACTATATATATACACACATACATTCAGATTTTGCAATACAGAATACATACATACATACACAGACACTGTCACATCTCTTATTTTATATATACATGAAAAAAACAAATGTCTTTAATAAGCATATATATATCTACACCTGTATATCAATGTAGTGGTATATCTACCAGGATATAGATATATAATACATTATACACATATATATATTAACTACCATACACTTACACACACTTTCATTTATTCTTATATGTACATCTCTAGATATGCATATATCTGTGTGTGCATGAATATGTGGGGTTAGAAATATACATTCTACATATACATACATTGTTATATGACACCAGCTCTCCTCCTCCCCCATACCCCACCCTTTACATATATTTTTATATATTTTAATGTATTTAATATTTTATATTTAGATAAATTATCCATGTATATACGGACATAGCCTCTCACACACACCTTTATATGTATACAGAGTCACACACATACCTCTTTTGTCTGCATAAATCTTCTCATATTTATGGGGATGTATGTGGAGATACATACATGATACCTTGTACAAATATATGTACAAATGTATGTATTTTTACTTATGCCTTTATATATAGATACTAGTTTCTAGGTTTCTGTGGAAAATATATGGAGGATAGGAAAATATAATACATTATAGATTTACATGCATGCACATGTAGATACATTTTATTCTATTTAATATGTATGTCTGTACACAGACACATCTTTATAGAGATATATGTATCTTTTTATATATGATTATATTTCATTGTGTGTACATACTGTATATAAGATGTATGTATGGGCTGTATGCATATAATACTTTATATGCATACATGTACACACATATATACATGTGTGTGAATATGCAGACACACATACTTTTTATATATCCCTGTGTATATGTGGGGATATATATCAATAATACATTATAGCTACACACTTACCTCTCTGTCTAGCAAGTGTTCTGTAGGTAAGGGGGTGCTCCCCACCCTGCTGCCTGTCCAGCCCTGCCAGGAGCTCCTGTGCCGGCGGGACTGCAAGGGTTGAACTGCAGCTCGGGTCATGGCCCGTGCCTGCTTGTTGTGGTTTAAGCTTAGTCGTAAATTAGACAGAGCATGTACCCTGCTTGTTTTCCCCCCACAACCTGTCCTTCTCCCCACCCCCCCCAGTCCCGGAGGGATAGGGAGGAGAATCGAAAGAATGCAACTCCCACGGGTTGAGATAAGAACAGTCCAGTAACTAAGGTATAACACAAACTG